>VZTO01026682.1:5348-27793 GCA_013400615.1 Syrrhaptes paradoxus
ATTTCCTAGCAGGAGCACAGCAGGTGTGCTTGCAGAATAGTAGAAATGAAACAAGGGGGCCTGTGTTCCCTTCTGTGTCCAAGACCAGGTGCAAACTAGAAGCTGAGGCTTTTTCTTGCATCATTCTGTTCATGTGGCAACAAGATTACTGGTAGAAAGACAAGCTTATCTGAAAAGAGAACACAGGTTTTCCACAATGTTTTTCATGTCAAATTCCCAGGGTGCTTTTCAAGGGTTACCTGAGTATCAGAGACATAAAAGGAAATGTTCTGCCCAGAGCTACAGAGCCCTGTAACTGGCTCAGGTCTTGTCCAAATCCAGTGTGTTGTGGAGATTACCAAGTCCTTGCTCAAGGACCTTGCTGAGTATACTATGAGAGGATGAAGGTGACTGAGAGTTGGTACCTGATGTGACTCAGTCTATTCCAGGCTACCTGGTTATTTGTAGACTTTACTGTCCTTCAGTAGTGATTCTCTTTTTAGATGGAACAATAGCCTGATTGTGTTAAGTCAGAGAAGAAAGTGTAGGGCAAAAATTCTAGAAAAGCAGCAAATTTCGGATTGCCATCAGGCAATCCACTGAGTTCAGACACCCCATATTATTCAGAGTATCTGAACGAGATATACATCTTTGTGAAGTCACAAAATGCCTTTGTGTTTGACCCATATGCACCCAGAATGTTGCTGAACCGCATTGTAAAAATAGCATCTCATAGATACAAAATACAATTGTGCTGGCTTCAGTTCCATCCCGAGAAACAATCTGTAGCAAGTGGTAGTGAGAGGGAATGGGGACAAATTAAGAAAACACTCATTGATCTGCTCTTTTATCATTCTGGAATTATGGTATTCCTGGTTTAAGCCATAGATACAGAAGTGAAAGTAGGGAAATGCTCCAGAAAAAAGTACCATGCCAAGCTCCTCTTCTACCCACAGCTCTTCAATCTGCTTGCCTGATTTGATTCCTAAGCATCAAGTCTAAAAAAATAAACAAACTAATTTTGAACTAATGACAAAAAGAATCAGTCATATTTTTGTCATGGAAGTTCTGATTCTGAATATTGTATGCCCTTGGGGTTGGAGAGGAATAACCCGGGCACTATGGTTGACTGGGAGCAGCACTGGGTTGATATTTAGAAATTATGAAATTCTAATACATGCAATTGATATGTCTATAGCTTTAAGCAAATCAAATACCTCTGTATGTGTATCTCCCCATGTGGAGATATTATGATGGTATGTAGAAGGGATATATATTCTACTTTGTCAGCATTATTTAACGAACATACCATCAAAGCAGTGTCTGTTCTAATGATCAGGTTTCAGTGGTTTTTCCTTCTTGCCTTCCTCCCTGTCTTCCATCCTTCTTTCTTCCTTTCTTTTTCTTGAGAAGTTTTGTCACATTTTTCTATTGGATAAACAAAAGGACATCAACAACAGAATTTCAGACACATCAATTCCATTGGTTGCCCTGTTTGCCTTGGGTGTAATTAAATAACTGAAATGATTCAAGCTGAAGAAATACCACCAGTTTTGTGTGTGTTTAAACCTTTCCAGACTCTGTTGCAAAACCTATATAAACAGGTAAGAAAAATGCTTAAAATTTAGCTTACTCTATATGGTGACCCACCTAAAGAGGATGGAATTATTCCTATGTATTAATATNAGGATAAGAAAAGTGGAACACCTTGAGTTGAGATAACGATGGATTTTTAATAATACCACACGAGGAAAGCAAAAGAAAGGAGAATATAACAATAAGACAAGATATAGAATACAACGGAAACACTGATACGATTAAAACCTCACCACCAAGAGCTTCACAAAAGAGTCCCCTCTCCCAGCTAACTTCCCCTTATATCCAGGGCATGACATCAGCATGGTATCGAATATCCCTTTGGCTATACCAAGCTCCCAGCTTCTGTGAAGAATTAACCCTATCCCAGCTGGACCCAGGACATTTAGAATGAATTATTTTATTCCAGAGGGACAAAGAACCATTTCTAGTCTGGCTTCCTACACTGGGGAATGAATAGGTGATATAGGAAGAGAAAATTCTAGGGCAGTGCTTGCTTGTAGCAGGAGGTAAGGTAAGAAGGCAGCAAATAGTATCTGTGGATGAATCTTTTAGGACCAGGACATTGCTCCCATTATGGTTCAGTCAGTCTGTTGGGAAGATGGCAGAATGTGAAATAAGACTATATTCTTTTACTCCAGGGTTTTCTTTCAGGTTTTACTGCAAGCCTAGCGTGAAACTGGATAACATGGGGATTAGCAAAAAGAGATGAGGAGCATATCACCGCTGTTCAATATGTCATTAGTGACACAATAATAAACAAAATAAAGATTAAAACAGAGCAGTTTTACAAGACACGGGTGTGTTTGGGGGTTTTTTTGTTTGGTTGTTTTTTTATAGCAACCTAGATCCCTACATGGAAATGTCAGTCTTGAGGGGCTTTTTTTGTTTTTAATACTACAGCCAAAAAACCCAAAGTTTTATAACTATTAAGGAAGAAAGCTACCTATAGGAACAGACTGGTTGTGGGGGGGAAGCACTGCCATTGAAAACCATTTTGGGGCAGTAGAAGACAAAGAAATCGATATGACAGTCATTGTGAAACTGTAAAAACCACTCCTGCAATCTCTTGGCATGCATATCGAAAGCATTATGCAGAAGAAAGAATTAAAATCCATAATTAATATGTAAATTGTTAAAGCATCTGAAAAGTTAAAAAACTTGTTAAAGGGAACCCTAAAAATGAGTCAATGACTGGAGAAACATGCCTGACACTGAGAAGCTTAAAAAGTAGAGTCTGTACAAATATGAGATGGGTTAACCTTGGCTGGGTGCCAGGTACCCACCAGGCCCCTCTATCAATTCCCCCTTCAGCAAAATAAAGGGGGAGAATAAGATAAAAAACTCCTGGGTCAAGATAAAAGCAGTTTAATTAAANACCCTTGAGACAAACATAGTAACAAATACCCCCCTCCTCCTCCCTGCCCTTGGCTTTTATGGCTGAGCTGATGTCACATGGTATGGAACAGCCAATCTGGGTCAGCTGTCCCAGCTCCGCCCCCTCCCTAGATGTATTATAAATACCCTTCTAGGTGCTGGGGTAACACTCAGCACTGTGAGGGCTGTTGTGGGGATACTAACTCCATCTCAGCCAGGCCCAATATAAAATATATTTAAAAAAAAAAAATAAGAAGTCCCACCTTATAAGTGTAAGTACTTTCATAAGGAGAAAATGACAGGTTTACAACAGCTGTGGCTGAGAATGACATAACAAGAAGTGGTGGCTGGGATGCCAATGTTAATTTTAAACACAACAAGGGATATTTTCTGTAGCAGTGACATTGATTAACTGGGGAATAAATTTCCTTAAGAAACTGTCCAAGAAGCCAGAGATCAGGTTAGGAAAGCTAAAGCCTTGATAGAATTAAATCTGGCCAAGGATGTTAAGGGTAACAAGAATAATTTCTATAGTTATGTCAGTGATAAAAGGAGGACTAGGGAAAATGTGGGCCCTCTCTGGAAGGAAACAGGAGACCTGGTTACCCAGGATACTGAGAAGGCTNTCTATTCTGTGCTCTTGCAAAATTTCTTGTATATCAATAAAAGCTTCTGCTCTGCTAAACAGAATTCCAGCAATACATGTTTATTTACAGTTAAAGCTGAGATCCCCCTGGGAAAAAAAAAAGAAAAAGAGAACCATGTTCCACTTGAGAGTTAAACAGATCAAAGGTGCCATGTCAGCTTGGTCTTTCACCTCACTGCAAGGTTAAGCTTACACATTTTCCTCAAGAACAGTCTTGTGTTTATCTGTAGTTGCAGCCTTTTCTCAAAGTTATTTTTTTTTCTCTGAGGCAGACAATACCATGTCCAGGATACAAACTGTTGCAGTTACAGGCAGAAATCTTTCAACCACATCCATGTTCATCTTGTTGACTGTGAAACTGGAAAGCACTTCACTGCAATCACATTACATTGGCTACTGTAGGGGAGGTATCCTTTTCCTCATCCGCATTTTGTGCACAGACAAGCTGTCCGCTATGTCCTCCTCTCCAAGCAGACACAAAATCAACTGTAAGGATGTAACAACCGTACCATACAGTTAGCCTGCATAAATCACATACCTGTATACATATAAGAAAATATATTAATATTTATTTGGGTATCCGGGGCAATCGTGCTGCAAAGTACAGCAACAAGTTCACCAAGTTTGCTTCTTTTCTACAGCTGTTTGTTGTTCACTTGATTATACCTTGTCAAAATTTACTCCTTTTATGCAGGAAGTGAGCTGCGGTACATGGTTCCCTATCAGCAGCATTAGAGTTTCTTTCTTTGCTTTGTTGAGATGTAAAGAGAAGCTTAAGCATGGTATTTTTATTAATAGATCAATGGCATTTTCAGAAGTAAAGGAAACATGAAATTTGAAGCCTGAATTAAGGCAAGATTACAGTCATGCCAATTGTTCTCTCTGCCTGGCACTTTGTAATCTAATGAACAGATGCAGGTGAGGTCTAACTACACATAGTTCTCAGAAGCATGACTCTCATTGATAGACCTTGCAGAAGTAGCTCCATGACATTTCCCATAAAATCTACTGTATTTCTAGGATGACACCTCCCTGCTTTTGTCTGTACAAGGACTGAATTATTGTCTCAGTAATGCTAGCAGGATTTGAGAAGGGTTCCAATCAATGTCACTTTTGTCAAAGTAACATAGACCTTGTGTCATTGGCAAAGACATGGAGCTGGCCTTTAAAATGCCCCCAAGAACCTTTTTTGCACCAATCCAGTAGTCACTAAGTAGGAGAGAAAGCCCTTAGACGGGCCAGCAGGCTCAACAGACAATTTGTGTATATGTTCCATGAGAGATCACTAGTGCTTTTTCTAATAACAAACGTTAACGCAGGATCTGCAGGGCAACGGGGCACCTCAACCAGCAGCACAACAAAAAGTAACTTCCAGGCAAGCTGCTTGCAGCTCCTCCTAGTAACTGAATGTGCGCTGTCACAGCAAGGAGACTCCAGTGTTGCTGGTACAGAGATGTGCACCAGAGCTCGCTTGATTAAAAATGCCTTACTCACTAATGCTCGGGCTGAGCTGCATTTTGCTCTGTTTTTGCTTTAGAACTCAGCATTGCCTTCCTTTTGCACACCTCGCATGAGTTTTTTTCAAAGGGAGGTGTCTCTCATAACTTACTGGCCCTGAGTGTAGAATCCTGCTGCTGTCTGCTGCCTTTGGTTTTTTTTCCTTTTGCTAGCTGCAAAAAATACAATGTTACTGACACTAGCTGAAGGAGCTTTCGATCATGTGACAGAGGCACATAACTCTGAATTCGTGTTTAGTCCTAGGTCCCTTGGTTTTCAAAGTGCTTAAGTTTAGGGGTGTCCACATCTTCCTGTATGCATTTCTACAACAGTGTAGTTAGCACAAAAGGCCAAATCCTTGTACAATCATGTTTTATATTTGTTTTCACCTGAAGATAAATTTTCAAAATGAGCTTTGAGAGGATTCTTTTATGGTTCTGACTGGCTGATCAAAGCAAACCACAAGAAGCTGCTAAAAGGTTGGGGTTTTGTTGCTGTGGTGGCACCTATGCAAGACCACCCTGACTTAGTCTCAGGTCACCATAGATAGTCCAAACGAAATTAATCAAGATGACATTTCTCTATTGTTGTTTCTCTACAACAACTTCATTCACTGAAGAAAATCTGGCTGTCAAGTTTCCGTGTTCCAAGTTTATTTCTATTTCACCATCTGCAATCACAATTTTCCAATGTGTAAAATCCCACAGAGATATCCTAGGAAAGGAATTGCACTTATAGACAAAAATGTACCAGAATTTACCACCAATGCTAGCTTTAAGAAAAATACGACGATAACTTTAAAAACCTAGTGATAAGGACTTTAATGTTGAGTTTTTCAGGGAGCAATAAGAGCAAGGGAAGAAGGCCATTTCTTCCCACAAGAGAAGAAACGTAAGACCACAAGACAGGCAGAAGCAGCATTCTCACTGATAAGGCCACAGTCCCACAGCATGCAAGCAGGGCTGGTGACAACGAGAGGTTCCATCAACTGATCATCAGATAAATACAAAGTGACAATTCAAGTCTATGATGTTCCTTCCATGAACCAAATTAACAAGCTAGAAAGAACAAAGGTAAATATTAGGCACCATCTACAATGTAGCTTAGACAGGGTAAGTGTGTCTAGGTTTGAGCTTAAATACAGCTCCTGGGGCAACAGAAAGAGACTGCATTGTTGGAGCATGCACCTGAGGTTGTTCAGGGCAATTAAGGCTTGTTAGTGCACTCAGGCCCTGACTGCCTTGGTACTCCCAGCTTCAACAAGCATCACAGAGAAAATCAGAGACTCACAGAAAAAAAAAAAAAAAANTGAGCTTAAATACAGCTCCTGGGGCAACAGAAAGAGACTGCATTGTTGGAGCATGCACCTGAGGTTGTTCAGGGCAATTAAGGCTTGTTAGTGCACTCAGGCCCTGACTGCCTTGGTACTCCCAGCTTCAACAAGCATCACAGAGAAAATCAGAGACTCACAGAAAAAAAAAAAAAAAAGACTTCTTTACAAACTAACTTAATTTTGCACAGTGTAACATCACACTGTGTCACTAGGATAATGTTGATTTTAAACAGAAAGCACACCTTGTTCCAAGATACTTTCTGCTGCACAGAGAAGCTCAGCAGGGTAGAATTTAATGAATGATCATAGTCACTTAGAATTAATGAGTAGCCCTGCAGTGGTAGTGACATGGTAGGTAGTTTCAAAATCCTTTCACTAATGAGTTCAGTTGGTTGAAGGAAATAAACGTACTCTGAATGTGAAGTGCTAATAGGTACGCTTAAACAGAGAGGGCTAGTACTTTTCCAAGCTTTGTTTTTTCCATGGAATTTCTAAAATTTTTATGCACAATACTTTTATACCTCTCTTTCTAGTAAATGGTACTCATGTGAAGCATCAGCTGGATGTCGGTAGAGGCTGATACCCCTACCTGCAGGTTTTGTTGTGCTTTGGGATGCTTGGGTACTAAGCAGCATGCAATTCTGATAGCTAACAATACCTACCCCTTCTGTCCACTGAGTGGCACCGTTCAATTACAGAAGTGCAAAGTGGCATCCTCTGGCCCCAACACGTGGTTTTTTAAAGAGGCACTCCTGAATTGCATGCTTTATGTGATTTTATGCCCACAGTGAACTAGAA
This sequence comes from Syrrhaptes paradoxus, assembly GCA_013400615.1. Lineage (NCBI taxonomy): Eukaryota > Metazoa > Chordata > Aves > Pterocliformes > Pteroclidae > Syrrhaptes > Syrrhaptes paradoxus. The sequence continues at coordinate 12,575 of VZTO01026682.1, forward strand.
TTCCATGCTCTCTTGAAAGAACAAGAGAAATGCTAGACCATTCACATATTATCTTCAGCCTCTGAATCCCTGTATGAAGATTTCAGCACAAGAAAAATTTTATTACTCATTCTCAAACACCTCCACTGGCTCTCTATTCTCTTGACATACAGTTCAAAAGTACATTCCCTTCTCCAAATTATTTCTCAGTTATTTTTCCTATATTTTTCACAGATCTTAGTCCTCTCTGTTCACATCCTGGACTCTAATACATGCAAACTTGGGGACAAGAGGCTAGAGAGTAGCCCTGGGGAAAGAGATCTAGGGGTCTGGGGTTGATGGCAAGTTGAATATGAGTCAACAGTGAGCTGTGGAAGCCCAAAGGGCCAACTGCATTCTGGGGTCCGTCAACCACAGCATAGCTAGCCAGTCGAGGTAGGTGATTGTCCCACTCTATAGTGCACTGGTGCAGCCCCACCTCTAGTACTGTGTGCAGTTTTGGGTGCCTCAATGTAAGGACATCAAAATATTAGAGTATGTCCAGAGGAGGGTGACCAAGATGGTGCAAGGTTTCAAGAGCAAGAGTTTGTTCAGCTTGGAGAAGAGAAGGCTGAGGGGTAACCTCATTGCAGTCTACTTCTTCAAGGGGTGTAGCAGAGAGGTAGATGCTGATTTACTTTTTATGGTAACCAGTGAAAGGACACTAGGAATGAAGCTGCATCAGGGGAAGTTCAGATTGGACATTAGTAAAAAATTCTTCACTGAGATGGTGGTCAGTCACTGGGACAGGTCCACCAGGGAAGTGTTCACAGCATCAAGCCTGTCAGAGTTCAAGGATCATCTGGATGATGCTCTTAGTCATATGGTTTAGTTTTAAGTAGTCCTGTGAGGAACATGGAGTGGGACTCAATGATCCTTCCAACTCAAGATATTCTATGATTCTATGATTCTAATAAACACTCAGGAAGAGAAGCAAGAGAGCCAAGATTATTGTAATAGATCATTCCCCAACATGACAAACAGAAACAGTTATTCATNGCAAAAAAAAAAAAAAAAAAAAGACTTCTTTACAAACTAACTTACTTTTGCACAGTGTAACATCACACTGTGTCACTAGGATAATGTTGATTTTAAACAGAAAGCACACCTTGTTCCAAGATACTTTCTGCTGCACAGAGAAGCTCAGCAGGGTAGAATTTAATGAATGATCATAGTCACTTAGAANACAAACTAACTTAATTTTGCACAGTGTAACATCACACTGTGTCACTAGGATAATGTTGATTTTAAACAGAAAGCACACCTTGTTCCAAGATACTTTCTGCTGCACAGAGAAGCTCAGCAGGGTAGAATTTAATGAATGATCATAGTCACTTAGAATTAATGAGTAGCCCTGCAGTGGTAGTGACATGGTAGGTAGTTTCAAAATCCTTTCACTAATGAGTTCAGTTGGTTGAAGGAAATAAACGTACTCTGAATGTGAAGTGCTAATAGGTACGCTTAAACAGAGAGGGCTAGTACTTTTCCAAGCTTTGTTTTTTCCATGGAATTTCTAAAATTTTTATGCACAATACTTTTATACCTCTCTTTCTAGTAAATGGTACTCATGTGAAGCATCAGCTGGATGTCGGTAGAGGCTGATACCCCTACCTGCAGGTTTTGTTGTGCTTTGGGATGCTTGGGTACTAAGCAGCATGCAATTCTGATAGCTAACAATACCTACCCCTTCTGTCCACTGAGTGGCACCGTTCAATTACAGAAGTGCAAAGTGGCATCCTCTGGCCCCAACACGTGGTTTTTTAAAGAGGCACTCCTGAATTGCATGCTTTATGTGATTTTATGCCCACAGTGAACTAGAATTCCATGCTCTCTTGAAAGAACAAGAGAAATGCTAGACCATTCACATATTATCTTCAGCCTCTGAATCCCTGTATGAAGATTTCAGCACAAGAAAAATTTTATTACTCATTCTCAAACACCTCCACTGGCTCTCTATTCTCTTGACATACAGTTCAAAAGTACATTCCCTTCTCCAAATTATTTCTCAGTTATTTTTCCTATATTTTTCACAGATCTTAGTCCTCTCTGTTCACATCCTGGACTCTAATACATGCAAACTTGGGGACAAGAGGCTAGAGAGTAGCCCTGGGGAAAGAGATCTAGGGGTCTGGGGTTGATGGCAAGTTGAATATGAGTCAACAGTGAGCTGTGGAAGCCCAAAGGGCCAACTGCATTCTGGGGTCCGTCAACCACAGCATAGCTAGCCAGTCGAGGTAGGTGATTGTCCCACTCTATAGTGCACTGGTGCAGCCCCACCTCTAGTACTGTGTGCAGTTTTGGGTGCCTCAATGTAAGGACATCAAAATATTAGAGTATGTCCAGAGGAGGGTGACCAAGATGGTGCAAGGTTTCAAGAGCAAGAGTTTGTTCAGCTTGGAGAAGAGAAGGCTGAGGGGTAACCTCATTGCAGTCTACTTCTTCAAGGGGTGTAGCAGAGGGGTAGATGCTGATTTACTTTTTATGGTAACCAGTGAAAGGACACTAGGAATGAAGCTGCATCAGGGGAAGTTCAGATTGGACATTAGTAAAAAATTCTTCACTGAGATGGTGGTCAGTCACTGGGACAGGTCCACCAGGGAAGTGTTCACAGCATCAAGCCTGTCAGAGTTTCAGAGTTCAAGGAGTGTCAATGACACTCCTAGTCATGCACTATAGTTTTATGTAGTCCTGTGAGGAGACATGGAGTGGGACTCAATGATCCTTCCAACTCAAGATATTCTATGATTCTATGATTCTAATAAACACTCAGGAAGAGAAGCAAGAGAGCCAAGATTATTGTAATAGATCATTCCCCAACATGACAAACAGAAACAGTTATTCATTACTACTGTCACCTTCAAGGTGCTTACCTTCTGCAGGAGTGCTGCCTAATACATGGGAGTTTTATGCTTTTCATGTTGCATGGTGATTAAACCTGGGTGATTTCCCACCCCGCACCTCCAGGGTTTAGCAGATTTACTGAACAATGGCATTTCAACAGTTTCTGGAGGCATTTTCAAGTTTAGCTTTAGTTTCCTGCATAGTTTCTGAAGGATTTTCTTTTTCCAGCTTTATGCTTGGTGGGAAGATAACAGTTTCAGTCACAGACTACAAGAGCAAGGGGCAGTGGAAACCCGACCCTGTTATGGGATACTCACTCAGTATCGAAGGCTTCTTACTGTGTGGACTGGCATATATCCACGTTAAACATACATCAGCTGGGTTGCTGCTAAAAGGGTGGTTTTGCCTGTCCCTCCCCAACGTGGACATCCTCTGCCTTCCCATCCATCTTTCAGCTGTAGCATTTATACAGAGCTCCATGAAGTCTCTTACACTTACTCCAAAATTTTACATATAATTTTTGCTGAATTAGTTTTCATCCAGTTCCTTGATCCTGGTTACTGCACAAATCTTTGCCGCCAGCACAGGGAAGGTGTTGAGGACATACAACTCCAGGCAGAAAAAAGAGAGAGTAAGGTTGTTTGTCTTGGTAGAGGCTTGTATTCTTCCAGGGTTGAAATGTTTGTGGGACCACAGCCTTGGAAGGAGTTCTCACTTTGCACCAGGGTGATTTTAAACTGTTCTCTACAAATATGTTGTCACCACCAGTTCCTGAGCATGCCAGTCTGTGTGTGAATGAAGGGAGAAATTAACGTTTTGTGTTGAGATATTTCCATGTCTTAAAAAGAATTAAGCATTCCCTGGGGAAGAAACTGGCATGCAGGCTACAGACTTGGACCCAGGAACTACCAGGCTATAGAGCTGTACTGTTCATTAAACACTGCCAGCAGCTTTATGTATCTAGCTATTCATCTCCTTCTCTGAAGAGTGTGGGAATAAAGAACTGGTGGTTAGCAAAAATGTAAACTGACCTTCAGGTTAGAGAATGATTGTGGACAAGTGAGGCAACACTGCAGAAAACCCTACTGCAAGTGTGAGAAGCAGCAGGTTCAAAACACCACGCAGCGGAAAACAGACAAAACCTGAAGATTAGTTGAATGTAAAAGCAGAACTGAGGTTATGTAATCCTGGGTAATAAATTGGGAGCTTGCATACGGGACGAGAGTATTTGCCCTCGGCAATGCTCCCCCTTCAGCAAAGCACAGTGCGTTTGGTGTGTTTCCGTGCTGTGCCAATCCCGGCAGGCTGGAGATCGGCAAGTGGCACCCAGTGTGACACCCGGACTGCAGTATTAATTCATCTGGTGAGTACCAGGCAGCAGGGCACAACCTGTGGGAAAACCGCCGGCATAGGAAAGATAAAAAGGGTTTTTTCAGTGACCGTTGTTCACAGTTTCCGGGTCACAGCTGGTGAGCCCCCCCGCCCTATTAATGACCATGGTTCCCAGTCTCGGGGCCACAGTCCGTGACGGCCCCCCCCACCCCAGCGGCCGCCGTTCCTTGTTTCAGTGCCAGAGCTGGTGGCCCCCCCAACTCCCTCCCCCTCCCAGGTCCGTCCGCCACTTTCCTGGTCTCTCTGTCTTAAATCTTGGGATCGGGCCTTTTCTAAGGAAGAAAAGCTGTATATCTAAGTTTTAAAGCAGCTGCTGAAGGCTGCCCAGGATTTGGTGGCAGATGATCAACTGCAGAAGTTGTTGCACTATATCCTAAAGTATATCATTATATAGATTATATTACATATAGATTATATTATTATATAGATTAATTATATATTATATTATATTATATTATATTATATTATATTTATTATATCATTCCCCATAGAAGGAAGTTTTGATATAGCATTATGGTGGAAGGTCGGACAGGAATTTAGAAATAAGCTGGGGCTTGCAGTTCCTGCCTGTGTTTTGTTTGTGTGGTGATTGATTTATATGGCTTTACAACCTCTGGCGGGAGAAATAACAGAACCCTTTGGTGTCCCACTTAGACAAGAGAAAGAAATAACACCCAGTGTGCCCCCCCGGAGAAACAAGCAGCAGTAAATGTATAAAAGATTAGGAATTAGAATCCGAGCCCCCGGATTATCCACTCCCCCTCCCCAACCCGCCCTGAGGTGTTCCTGTTAGAAGTTCAGGGAAAAGGGTCTAGTTTAGAAGCATGTTTTAGGGAGGCATTAAATAATGGAGCCCCTGTGACATTTCTTGTGATTTTAAGAGCACCCCTCCAGCCTTCACTGGTACAGCAGAGCGAGTGCCAAGACCCACAGAGACCTGTGTGTGTTGTAGACCTTTGCGTCCCCATTACGGTCCAGCCAAGTATACGGAGCTTTTAAACATTTTAAACCATTTTTGTTTTAACCGTTGTCTAACCGGGAGGCTTTTCTGAGCTTAAATACTGGCTCTCTCAGGTTGCTTGTAAACATAACCTATGCTGCAGTTAAACCTTGCCTCTGTGGGACCTGCTGGGGTTGGAGCAGAGTGGCATAGATTTGCGCTGCAGTATTGCTCCCCCCACCCGCTCCCACCCCCAGCAGGCCTGGACCCTTCCCAATGTGCTGTGAATTCTCTGCAATGTGACTCTCCTCTAATAAACCAGCCTTGATCCCCCAAATAATTCCCATTCAGTAACTAGCAGAGTGGCATATTGGGCTGGTGGCACTGATGTCCTGGAGACAGGAGAACCTATGTTAATACTTGTTAATTTTTTAAATTACCCCTCTGCCACTTTTGCAAAGGCTGCTTACCTCCAAGCCATACATCAGTGCAGTCCTACTGATGTTCCTATCTCAGCACCTGTAGATCCAAATATACATCAGCTGCTAATAAGGGGAACCCCGATACCCTTAAGACTTGACTTATTTCAAAACGGCATGAAATCCAGAGACACATAAACCATAATGAACTAGTAAACTTGACATGGGCTGTTAGAGTAGAAGGTGAAGAAGAATTGTTATTACAGCCTACCAGTGTTATTCTGAGCCTGATTCAAGCATTTATAAAATGCAGCACTCCAGATGCCCTAACTCCCCCAATGCCAGCTCCTAGAGAAAAATAACCCTTTCCTTTCCCACAAGCAATCACAAGATGCAACATCAAAAAAAAAACTAGTGAAGCCTGGACAGCAATTGGGCCTGCCAGTCTAGTGAACAGATGCCTATCAATGGTTAAATTAAAACAATCCTTTTATTTTAATTCTAGTCGGTCCTTGACAACAGTGAACAAAATTCCTAATTAGTACGTGTACTCTGTGCAGCTCCAGTACTTCCTGAGTCAAAAATTACAGACGTCCCACAGTACCCGATTTTTGCTGTGTCACAACCTGGAATTTGATTTGGAAAAATGGCAAATCATTTCCAGGACCCACTCCCCATATAATTCTCCGGTTTGGCCAGTTTAACAATTGATTATCGGCACTTAAATGCCAACATGGCTCCACTAATGGCTGCAGTTCCTAATATTGCAGCTTTAACAGCCACACTGCAAGCAGCTGCACACCCATGGATGGCACTACTAGACTTTAACTAAACCTCCTGGTACACTTGCCTGGGAAGCTACTGATAGTAGTGGCACCAAACATAGAATCAGTGCACGATGGATTTTTCCTTCCTTCTAATGGGGTAACCCATTCGGCATTCCCCTCTGAAACAGTTTTCCTTTCTTTTCTTTTAACAGGGAAAAATTAACTCCTCCAATGACATAGTGGAAACAGAAGATACACCCAATCCCACAAAGTACATCATGACAACCATCTACATCTTTATCACGTTATGCCTGCTTCTTTTCCTCACTGCCTTGATCTGCTGGGACATACAGCAACAGCGATGATGGCTATGCAACCCTCCTCCATTCCTTCTTCCCCTACTCATTGGTGTAAGTATACTCACAGTTGTCCAAACACAAGACCCTGGGAAACATGCAGTACAAAATTACACTGGAAGTACTGGAACAACACACGATAAGGCAAATCTAAATCTTTCTGTAATGATTTTACATAACAAAATATACACAAAAGAGGAATAGAATTGGAATGGCTCTCTACAGATCCAAGCCATGCCAGGAGAGAAAATACAAATTGGATGCCAATTAATTAATGTATCCACCTACCATAGGCCAACTGAAATTAAAATACTTAATGACGATTTTACCAAACCAAAAAACAATAACAACAGCTGTTATAAAATAACAATACCAAAATTAGATTGCTGGTATAATTTCACCTTCACAGAACCTGTAAATGGATTCTGCCCGTGTGGTTGCAAAGAGGTAGCATTACTACTTGATTTTACAATTGCCTCACATAACATATGGGGCACATGCAAAACCAGGTGGCCATGGACACATGCTCATATAGACAACAGTGGACATGCACTTAACACTCACCTTGCCACATCTCTAAACTTGTCTGTAGTAGTGTTATGGAAAAATTTTGCCCTACCCAAACATAAATGGATTACGAAAGATAAAAGTAATCTATATAACCCCCCAGGACAGGCAATAGTCAGCTGTGCCCATGCTGCATTGGAAGCCCTGATTTTAAAACAAAGAAGGGGGAATTCTCCGGACACGCCGTATGATCAGCTAGCAATGGCTTTATATACTCTTAATTTTTTAAACAGAAATCATTTTGCCCTGACAGCAGCAGAACGCCATTTTAGCACAACAGACTTCATAGCTAAATCACAGGTTTTGTATAAGGATCCCAAAGGAGACCTAGCTTGGAAAGGGCCAGTAGATCTGCTGGTGTTCGGGCAAGGGTATGCTTGTGTTTTATCACCCACAGGTCCTCGATGGATACCAGCAAGAAAAGTTAAGCCTTATCATGAGCTGGAAGGATCAACCCTTCAGCCCGATACCCCAGATGTCCCAACTGACAATGCGGAAATCAACGCGCAGGCAGTAGCTTCCTAGGAACTCAGTGACTGCAGCTATCACTTGGGGAAGTCTGAAACAACTACAACAGAAAGCAGAGAATATGACGGCACGGGTAGGAGTGATGCTGATGCTGGATAAGTAGCCATCAGTCTAGGAACCCAAAAGATTGATTAGAAATTTACAAATACTTTGTGATGTTGTAATCATAATTGTTTGTGTATAAAAATAGCACCCCAGATGGGGCCCTGGGACACAAAAGGTAGGAATACCACCTTATTCTCTGGACAAACCCATGACCAACACTCATTGCCGGCATGGGGTGAGTTCACCTTTGAGACTTGGACGTGGGTTATCCCAGACGATACTGGGGAAGAGAAAAATAGGATCCATACTCAGCATTAAAAGGGGGACACCCCTTGCTGAAATATTAGTAAACTGGAGTGAAATATATGGGACATAAACCTCACAAAATGAAAAAATTTACTGCATTATGTCAAGAGGAATGGCCATTCCTAACCAGAACTAGAGGAGGACCACTGGATATCTGGCCTCCAAAGGAACCTTTAAGCCCTGTAAGTTGAAATTCTTGAAATTTATTTTAGAATACTTGTGTAGCCAAAACATTCATTATTAATATGTGTATGATTGGTTTTATCAGAGATGCAAACCTGCAAAAGAAATGTTAGGGCCTGCAAATTTACAGCAGCTGTGACAATATGCTAAGACAAAAGCCAGAAAGATCCTAATAACTGTACATAAGGCCTGGATTAAGAACCAGGTGAAAGGAGCTGGCCCAGAGCCTCCTTCCATAGTCAAGGGCAAGACTGGGTTGGCCTCTGTGTTTGTCACCAATAAGAACTTTTATCTCCGCTGTTGGCTGCAACCCAATAGACGTTGAGTGGTGGAGACACACGCCATACCAGACCTTGATGTGAGAGATGGCCTCCTCTGTTACAAGAGGGCCACCCAGGAAGGAAGGACAGGCCAAGCAGCCTGTGGTTGGCATGAATCACAGAATGGTTGAGTCCAGCCCCTCCTGCTCATGCAGGGCCACCTGAAGCAGATCGCCCAGGACTGTGTCCTGCTGGGCTTTGACTGCCTCCACAGGTGGAGACTCCACAACCTCTCTGGGCAAATCTATTCCAGTGTTTGACAGGATGAGAGACAAATTCAACATATCCAGCACAACATCGCTCACAATGAAAACCTGAAACTGAGAATTAAAAAGGCTCCATATTTGTCAGGATAACAGCAAATTGATGTCTGCAGTGTGGAAGGTCAAACCACGACTGATTGTGATGATCACAATGGAAACAAGTTATAAAACAAAGAATGGGGAAATGTGGGAATAAAGAACTGGTGGTTAGCAAAAATGTAAACTGACCTTCAGGTTAGAGAATGATTGTGGACAAGTGAGGCAACACTGCAGAAAACCCTACTGCAAGTGTGAGAAGCAGCAGGTTCAAAACACCACGCAGCGGAAAACAGACAAAACCTGAAGATTAGTTGAATGTAAAAGCAGAACTGAGGTTATGTAATCCTGGGTAATAAATTGGGAGCTTGCATACGGGACGAGAGTATTTGCCCTCGGCAATGCTCCCCCTTCAGCAAAGCGCAGTGCGTTTGGTGTGTTTCAGCGTGCTGTTTCAATCCCGGCTGGCTGGAGATCAGCAGAAGAGGTCATTAAATAAATAAGTTAAATGGAGTGTTTCGTGGTGTCAGAAAGAAAAGAAATTTTGTTTTCCAATCCAAACTAAATTTGTAATTCTTCTTTCCTACTCATTTTCAGCCAAGGGCTAAACTGGAACTGCAGCCATTTATGTAACCCCTTCCTGTAACCTTGGGCAGGCTCAGAGGCCCTGTACTTTGACATAGGGTGGTACAAGCTGTTCAGTTCAGGAGCCGAAGAGAGGTCTGTTGGCACCTTGTGTTCTCTTACAGAACCTCAGCTCTGTTCCCTTTCAGCTTCTTGAAAGTGTTTAACCTTCACCGCTCTGTCTTTCTACTCCAGTCACTTACTGTCCTTATTTTTTCTATTGGGCTTCCAAGAACAAGTTGTATGTTATTGGATCTTTTTAGCAGGGTAATTTTGCTTAAATCCCATGACATTTAGGAAATGTAACTTTCCCTACATATGTTTTGGTCCGCTTGCTCTGCTTGAGCCACAAAGATGATTAAGGGATTGGAGCACCTCCCTTATGAGGAAAGGCTGAGGGAGCTGGGTCTCTTTAGCTTGGAAAAGAGGAGACTGAGGGGTGACCTAATTAATGTTTATAAATATATGAAGGGTGAGTGTCAGGAGGATGGAGCCAGGCTCTTCTCTGTGACATCCAGTGATAGGACAAGGGGCAATGGGTTCAAGCTGGAACATAGGAGGTTCCACTAGAACATGAGAAAAAACTTCTTTACAGTGAGGGTGACAGAGCACTGGAACAGGCTGCCCAGAGAGGTTGTGGAGTCTCCTTCTCTGGAGACATTCAAAACCCGCCTGGATGCGTTCCTGTGCGATCGGATCTAGGTGTTCCTGCTCTGGCAGGGGGATTGGACTAGATGATCTTTCGAGGTCCCTTCCAATCCCTAACATTCTGTGATTCTGTGATTCTGTGAATGCAACAGAAAACAGTGGTTTTTGAAATCTTATGCAGCTTTCTGTAGTCACTTTCCAAATCTGCAACAGTCACCTGAATCTAGCACAGATCTGTGGGAAATCTTTCTTAGAAGAAAAATACTTATGTTTGTGAGACTTTATTAGAAGAAAAATAGTTACGTTTGTAAGAATCTCCTTAGGAAAAAAATACTCATGTTTGTCTGAACCTTTTTTTTAGAAGAAGGTCATTATGTAGTTGATGTCTACTACAGGAGAAAATAACACCTGCAAGGAATGATAAATAAATTGTTCAGGATGTAAGTGAGATAAGGAGAAACTGAAGGTAAACAATCAACAGGATTAGGTAATGTTAAGGGTCCCGTTCCCGGGACCAAAGTTAGCCAATAGTAACTCTGTCTTTAGGATTTTTAAATCATTGTATCCAATCCGTGATTGCCAAATCTGCGTGAATTCTGTATAAGTGTATCTGAGGCGTAATAAATGGCTACAGCTTGATCATATTGGTCTGCGTAGTCCTTACCAGCAGCATAGATCTACTGTAAGTATGAAATATCTCTAAACACTCTTACTGAAGCAACAAAACACTGGGATAATTACTGTTTATTTGATCCCCTCTTCCTTCCAAGTCAAACAGACAGTACAGAAAAAAGTACAGTGGTACTTTGTCTATGCTATTTCAAGAAGAGTTTGCAGTTCCTGCAAATCCATCAGAAATTAGAAATCTCATGCTTGGTCAAGAACTGGGGTCACAGCACACCTTCAAAGGAAGTGAGTGAAGTTTGGAACATGGATCAACATGGATCAGCAGATAGAAAAGGCTAGTCTCAGGTGCTTGACAAAACACATACAAGTTGTAAAAGATATATATACCTTCATAAAAGATACACCTATACATTCAGACATTCTAGGGAGTTCATAGGACTTTAGTAACAACATGCACGAGATAAATATACATCTCTCTCACTTACGGCTGCACATTTCTGTTCCTGAGACTTGGCTGTAGGGCTCACAAATTTTATTTTTTCCCCCTTTGGCAGGTTCAGAAATGCGGTAGTGTCTCATGTCCCAGTAAGCTTCAAATTAATTTAGTAGGTCTGGGCACTCAGAAAAAAAGCTAGCAGCCAGTATTGAATTTACCCAGATGGATTGCCGGTGTACACAGAACTGACACCCAAAGTGCCCAGTCCCAGCATTGAACTAGGCTTACTGTAAAACCAGCCAAGGATTCCCAGGCAGCTGCTTCTCCTTTTAAATATTCCTAGGGTCTACAGCACAATAGCTGGTTTTCCTTCTGGGTGTTAGTGTTACGAACACCAGCATTCAATTTGTGTGATGAGCATGTCAAAACGCTTAGATTGTAAAGGGAGACTGCTAGAAAATGGATAGACAGACATCTAGATTGTAGCTCCAGTGAACTGGCACCAGCATAGCGGTTTCCTCACCTTTGAGACTGTCACAAAAAATTGTAACTAGCTCATGCCAACTGAGGAGAAAGGCTAGGATGCAAAGTCTAGAATTGCAAGGGTAAATATTAATGTGCATGAGGTATCCCAGCCAAATTGGGGCAACCTGAACGTGGTTTTACACACAGTTCTTACACCCTTCAAACATTCAGCTACTATACAATTTGACTAAACACTAACACCCACAGTACTGATTACTGCAGAGTAAAACTCTGCAAAGAAAATGCATTTTTGCAGCATTCTTGCTGCTTGTCTGTTGATGCAGACATCTCTGAAGTCAGTCTTGCTCTAGTTACTTATCCACGACACCAGATGATGCTGAGACTGTTTCAAAGACGTGGGCTAAGATGCTGATGTTATCTTGGTCATCCAGGTGTATCCTTTATTCTTCATGGACAGCTCAAAGCTTCCAAGAAGCAAAGTCCTTATTTCCAGGACCAGGCTGTCCTTTATTTCTTTTACTTAAGCAGGAATAATACTAACATCTCCAGTAAAATTTTACTACCTCATGACAATACAGTGTATAATGTGAACTAGTATATATAAACAAAGTTAATACACTGTCATACTATAAAGACTGATGGATATAATAGTTAAGAAAGGGAATTTTCATAACAGATGATACACAAACTTAACAACAATTGTAATTAAAAATACAAGGGGGTGCATATTCAGCTAATGTAGATTGGGGTTTTTCTCTTCTCTGGTTTAAATTTATTTCCATTGTGCGTGATGGCAGAGAAGGAAGAAAGCAGAGAACAAATTCTGCTCTGTAAGCAGAAACACACTTTATTTCAAGGAAGAACTGAAGCCCATAAGAAGCCTTCTTGCATTTGCAAATATCATTAATTGTGACAGAGATTAAAAAATAAACAAAAAAAGTCTGACATACTAACGCCTACCAAGGGCCAGTGTAGAGACTGTGAAGCTGCAGGGTCCAGTTTTTCACACTCCATCTTTGTCTGCCCTTCAGTCCTTTTGCACTTCTGAGCTTCCTGAAATTATCTTCAGTCATGTCTTCTTAATCTTCTGTAAGCTTCTCCTGCTTTCTTAGGGAGAAAATACTTTTGTACTTGACCAAACACATCGAGAAACAAAACAAAGCCATAGTATAATATATCCAGAATGGTATTATAAGGTTTTAATTTACTGATTTGTATTATAATTTTTTCAGAAATCTGGCAAGGAAAAGGGGCTGCCCTTGAAAAAATCTCACTGAAGATTTTATCCACTGAAAATAGTTAGTTCTGCTTCAAAACTGCTTGTCAAACATGTCTTCTCATGTATAAATAGTACTTTTCTTACTCTTTTCTCTGCCTGCTATACTATTTGCTATTCCCAGCTCCTCCCTTCTTCTTCACTTCCCTTTCTTTCCTTGTCTGTCTTTTATAGCTGCTCTGTGTGTATCTTGCTTTCTTCATCTCTGTCTCTGTCTCTCTTTCACTCTTACCCTCCCTTTTCTCTCTTTTTTCCTTTGAAACTCTACTCCCCTCATCTTAGCCTCACCCCTCCTTTTTATCCTCTTCAGCTATTCTCTCACGGTTGGTTTTCTTCTCTTTGGTTTGTGTGGTCTGTGCTGCACATTACAACTCTTTTCTCTTCAAGACCTACCATGTTTCACACAGTGAGGAGATTATTTATGACCCGGATTATGCTTTGCTATTCTGACCATTGTTTTAATCACACAGAATCACAGAATGTTAGGGATTGGAAGGGACCTCGTAAGATCATCTAGTCCAATCCCCCTGCCGGAGCAGGAACACCTAGATCAGATCGCACAGGAACACATCCAGGCGGGCTTTGAATGTCTCCAGAGAANCTAGAGAGACCCAGCTCCCTGAGCCTTTCCTCATAAGGGAGGTGCTCCATTCCCTTAATCATCTTTGTGGCTCTGCGCTGGACTCTCTCCAGCAGTTCCCTGTCCTTCTTGAACTGAGGGGCCCAGAACTGGACACAATATTCCAGATGCGGTCTCACCAGGGCAGAGTAGAGGGGGAGGAGAACCTCTCTTGACCTACTGACTAATAACTGCACCTTCTTTTGCTTTAAATATGAGATCTGTTTGTGTTTCTGGATATTTGCAATCCATTATTGTGTGGAACTCTGTCTCTAAAATTAATGTCTATCTATGTAAATTGAAGCACATGATTGTTTACATCAGTGGTCTCTAAACTTTTTTGATAATGTACCTCTATTGGTAAAAAACTTTAGCATACCCCCCCAATATATGTATATTTACTTATTTATAAATTATATAAATGTATTATTGAAGTTCCTACATTTTCTTCCTGCACCCCAATGGGTTGTCTTGCACACTCCTTGGGGTGCATGCACCCCACTGGAGAACACTGATCTATATCATGCAGCCACACTGTTGCATAAGGTATGCTGGTTTTGTGACATTTAAGATTGATCTGAGAATCTGATCAATCCATGGTAGGTTTGGGATGGAGAACTTTTGTTTCCCTGTGTCTGTCATGTCTGGGCTGTAACTGTTTAAAGACAGGTAAGTTTTTCTGGTATGGTATGATAATCTGCCTAGTAGAGGAAGGTTTCAGAAACTGGAAAAGTTTTTGAAAATATAACCACGTGCATTGTAAAATGCTGCAGCATTGAAGAATGAATATTTAGATACTGTCTTAAAATTAATCCCCAATAAAGAACTGTCATCTTGCCTTTCACTGAGTGAGATTTTAAACAGGGTTTGAATGTTGCATGTGCACGCTGCATGTGTGTGCATGCATGTGTTCCTGTAGCACAGGAACTTTTCTTAGACTTCCCCTTTCAGAGTAGCAGCTCACTCATCCTTGGCTTTCATTCCACAAGAAGGAGGAAGAGGAGGTTTTTGGGGGAATATTCCATTACAGTAAAGGGGAGGAAGTGTTTCTACAGCTATGGAACAAAACCGCTAGTTAACCTCTTTTCCAACCCTTGTGCAATGGTACAGTCCCACTGCTCCTCTATAGGGGCCAGATGCTCCTCATAGTACCAAAACGAGGAAGAAAGGAAAACACACGTACAAAAATTTACTACCAAACTGAGTAAGGACAGATTCCAACAGTACCTGCAATTTCTCCTGAAGTCAACTTATTTTAGAATCAAGCTGGTGGTGGATGGGGGGGGGAAGAGGAGGAAGGGGAGTTGGAATTGTTGTAATTGATATCTAAAAATCCCCACAGAGAGGATTAAGCAAGAAACTATGCTGTCTGGGAAGATGTGTTATTCTGTATATACACAAAGCTGCTAGAAAAGTCTATGCTGTGTGTAAGCTAGCTCTAGCTTTTTGAACTTTGAAATGTGGCACTGTCTGTGTATAGTACTTCTTTCAAGCAGAAGTTTATATATCACAGAATCACAGA
>VZTO01026683.1:4158-26062 GCA_013400615.1 Syrrhaptes paradoxus
GAACAAAATAAAATCTTAACTTTTTTTTCTAGCCGTGGAAGTGCCTTCATTGATAACATGAAGAACAGTAGTTTTATGCTGTTCATCTCTGTTAGCAACTGAAAGATTAATTGCGTCCTGCTATAAAGCACGTCAGTTTGAAGTGGCTCATGGTACTTCACTGCTTTCCAGCCAAGGAAGCACTGTTATAAAAGGTGATGTGCAGTAGAAGCAATAGGCTGTTTTCCCCATTCTTTCTAGCCTTGGTGATACTGGCTCATGCAGCTGGTTCTTGCAGTAGTCTTACCTACTCTGTCCAGTGCTATCCAACTTCTGGTCCTAGTTCCAGGACCCAGGCTTGTCCTTCTTAAATTTCTTTATCTTGGTCCCAACTGCCTGCCAACACATTGGCGTGTGTGCCTATGTGCACCCTATGTGCATCCTTTGCTCTGCCTCTTACAAGGCCTGTAGGTTTGGGTTTTTTTTGTTGTTGTTTGTTTTGGGAATGTGTTTTAATATAAATAGACCCCTGTAGCATCACCTTTTCAGACTTTGTCCAACATTCTCCTTTACTCCTGTCTCTCATTTGCCTACATGTCTTCTTACTTTTCCCCTGACCTGTCTAATCCAATCTACAGTCTTCAGCAACCTGGTTTAGAGAGATGGGCTTGGATTTTTCAGTTTGGCCGTAGTTAGTATTTCTTCTAACTTTGCATGATGTTCTGTTACATTTCAAGTCTCTACCCTGAAATATCTAGATGTTAAAATTTCTTCTCAAATAAGTTAGAAGAGGTTCTATATTTTGTTCAAATACAGAAAATATTACATAAGAGTTTTGTGGACAGCACACTCTTGGTGTTGTAGGTGTGGTGCAATTCTTTTAGTATCATTTTAAAAATTAGATTGAGATAGGCAAGAAGAATTTCAGCCTTAAGGATTCAAAGCTGGCAGAATTACAATGAAAACTAGTCTTTAAATCATAATTAAGTAACCTTTTGTTTCCTAGCAGCTATCAGAGTTGCTTACCAGCTCTGTCTGCTATATTGAAGAGAGTCATATTTCTTGGATGCAGCTTGTTTTGCTTTCATGTCCTTTTGAGCTTAGACCACCTACTTGGAATTATTTTGAAATGAATTTTAGGGTGTAGGGGATTTTTATAATTGTAGAAATATGTAATGGAAATAGAAATGACCTGACTTCTTTGGTGAGGTGAACTGATTGGGCAGGCTCAGATGTAGTTTACACTTCATGTGGCTACAGGTCAGTTCTTTGTTCTGTACAAAACTTTCCAGAGGTGAACGAGGAGATATAAGAAGCTTATACCATATAACTGAAACCATCACTTGGACTGGTCTGTATTGACAAGCCAAGCGCCACAGGTCTGGTGTGGCTTATATTCTGTCCAAACACCGAGACCATCCATCTGACTTGTTCTGTTGAAGGGGAAGTAAATTGAGGAGAGAAGGGAAGGGGGAGGAAAGTAACCTAAAGCAAATATCTGTAACCTCTTTTTTTATTGGACAGGTTGCAAAGAATAGTTTGAGCCTGTAAGAGGCTTGGTTTTCTTTCCAGAAATATGCCAGATGTCCTTCTACAGTTGACTGTAGCATCGTTTGGAGTCTGAATGTGGAAGCTTGGTGCATGTATCTCTTCTTAAAGACTATACTGCATGTAAGATTGACACAGAACTGCATTGGTTCTGTTGCATTTTACACATGCTTTTTAATTCTGGAGAATTATGTTGTTTTACACTGGGAGTGTGGTGTGTGTGTAGGGGAGCATTTGAATTCTCGTGCATACAAACATGCACGTGTATGTTTACCAACAAAAATGAGGCAGTTCTTGTGCATTAATTAGTAACAGTATAGTTTTTATGTAGTTAAAGTTACTGACAGTGTTGCTTTCTGTTGCAGCATGAGGAGGCTGCCAGAATGGATGCTTCTCAGTGAATGGATATTTTGCTATTATAAGTTTCTGAATAAACTAGTAAGTTTCTACTCAACTAAGTAGCTGTTTCAGTGGCGACTAATCCATTCAAGCTATGGCAAATAGTGTCAGTATTGACTCATAAGATTCAGAAGCCCTAGTTTCTGGAGTCTTGTGAGCTTGTGTTTGTTATCATCTTTCCCTTTTTCAGGGGAAAGAAAACCAGTTTTGATGACTTTTTGAGAAATTATTAAACTGTTTGATTATTTGTCAAACAAAAATCATCCTTAATTTACCTTCACTGAAAATAGAACATAGCTTAAATATGCTAAAACCCAAGCAAACCAAGCTGTATTTGTATTCTCTCAGGAGGCTGGAGTAAGAAAGGAGGAAAAACTACTCCCATCGTGTTTGTCTGATTTCTTAATTTATCACTGGAAGGCAAACCACTGGAAGATCCTGTGGTGAATAGTGCTGATGCACGAACTTGAGTTTCCTAGAATATGATGTATTTTAGATTGTTTAGGTAGCATAAAAAAAAAAACCTTCAAAAATTGTTCAAGCAGCTGGGCATTTCAGTTTTGAAATTTAATTGTGTGGTGTTAGTATGTGGATCTGTGACTGAAGAACATGGAGGGTTTAGTTTAAGATGAAGAAAATGAGGCCAAACTGTTTTTGAAAACTTTGATTACTTTTGTTTGTTGAAAATTTCAGGCTCAACAGAAGATTTATTAGCTTCATTTCATGCTTTCTAACTATTCGTTGTGATCATTAAATAACAATCAAGTCTGTTTCTGTGTGATGAGAGATCACTTGCTATACTTCAGTTTTCACTGGGAAGAATAAGTATTAGCATTTAAATTGAAATTGCTAATTTCTCCTTGCCTATGTCCTTAGGGCTCAGTCCTGCCAGTTGAGCACTCTAGTTGTGATCCAGGAAAGATCTGGGGTTAAGTTGGGGTTTATTCAGACATCTAAATGTCGCTTGCTGAAGCGGGGCCACCGTGTTCTCGCCATCTCTAGAGTGAAGTCAGGGGCATGTCCGATAAGGGTTTCACTGGGTGCTGTTCTGCTCTGGGTTACTACGGGGCACTTGAGGGCAGCGGCTGTAGTCTGTATCTTGTGAGCAGACAAAAGCCTTGTTCCAGATTCTACAAAATAAAGCAAGTTACTTGTTTAAAGTATTTTTTTTTCATGGAGTTATTTTATGCAAAGCATAGTATGTGTGCATAAAGGAATAATGTAGGTCAAAGCAGTAGTTCCCATTAGGGCAATAAAAAGGCAGACCCATTATTTTGCATTTTCTTTTTTTATTGTCTTCATGGACAAAGGAGCACCGGTGGGTTTTTTCCTGGTTAAAAAATTAAAATTTCCAAGCATGTCTTTATGTGATGGTTGAGTTTTCATAACTTTGTGAGCACTGTCCCAGATGGCTATTAATGAAACTGTTGTGTTTGGGCAGGAAAAGGCAAGACCTGTCCTTCAAACCTCCTGTGTCTCTGTGAGTCAGCCCTTTTTGTGTGTCTGTCCAGCATACCTCCTGTCTACAACATCTCTGTCTTGGTGCTCTCTGTGGAAATGGGGCCTCACAGTTCAAAGGCCTTTAGTCCTGGGACTAGCACAGGATTTCTTTCCTCTTCAGTTCTCTCCCACAGCCTCCTGCAGTCACTGCAGTGGAGTCTTCTTCAGGAATGTGGTTCTTCATGGTGGCATTGCAGGAACCTCTGATAATTCAAGGACATACAATAAGCCTTGGGTATCTCCTGATGTTGATTTCTGTTTACTGCATGCAGCACAAGGGAGACACAGAACAATATCTTTTTCTAACTGTCTGAATCTGTCTTTGGTGTCCTTTTTTAGAAGTGAACATTGTTGCTTTTTCTTCTTAGGGTTTGACATTTTTTCTTCTGATTTCATAACTAGTTGTCTCTTCTAGGTGGTGGACTCTTTCTTCCCATACTTACTGTGCATCCAAAGCCCACCTGGTGAGGCTAATTGCTGCTTTTTTGATTGTTTTTTTGTTGTTGTTTTGTACTGCTTTTCTGAGAGTAGGGGAGGAAAAGGATTTTATTGTGTATCAAGGCTATTGCTAGTCTTTTGTGGATGTATTATGTGGAGACTCTTTCAGGACTATAGGAGTTTTCTCGTAAATTAGACCAAATTTGCCATTTTTACATGGCTATTTATCAAACTGTCATGAAGGTTCAAAGTTTAATTTATAATACAGCAAAAATTAACTTTGTATTAAGACTTACACTAAACCTCTATGTAATTATTTTGGAGGTGATTTTAAATTGCATGACCTCATTGGGAGGTAAGAATTCATCTATGCCTTTGAAAATGCGTCAGCTGTGCTCTGTCATTACTTCTTTCATACATGAAAGAGAAACTCTGGCAACAAGGATTCAGCCTTCTGTGTCTCACAAGCCTGTTTGTTTCCAGTATGCTTTAGAGATTTTTCAAAATTATGTTTTTCTTTGTGATTTTTACCTTATTTAGTAGCATTTAATCATATATTTTATAATTTTCCCCTGCAGTACAACGGGACTGTTCTTATGATTAAAAGAACTATATGATTAAGTGTTTTACTTGGTTGGTGGCGCTGAATGGTTTCTAACTTTAACATAATAGTTAATCTATTGTCAGTCTTGTACTCAGACACAAAGTTTTGAAGTGGTTACCACATTGGTAATGGAAAATTTTCATGCATCTGGAAAACTGTAACATAAATTAAGCAAAACTCTTTTGGTGCTTTCGAAATGCATTGATAAATCATGCTCAATTGTCTTGTAACACTTAGACAACCAGAATTAAATAGCAGTATACCATGAAGTATGAATCTATGCATTCTATGCTATTGATTATCTTTCATAAATAGTTAGTAAGTGTCATAAACCTTTGTTTTCCATGATGCTTTTTCTACTCCTGTTCCACAAAGGTAGCTACATTTTCGTTCAGAGTAGAATAATAATTTTCAGTGGTAATTTAAAGACCATGTAGCTGAGACTTGTTACAGATATGATATGTAGACATTTTACTTTTCCTTGGAACTGCTTCCAGGCCCAGAACTTGGACAAAAGAGGATTTATTCTCTGTTGTGAGTCACATAGTCTAATAATATCCTTTTTATAACAAAAGTAGGCTGTGTCTTGATATTAGTCTTTTTTTTTTTTTTTTTTNTCTTTTTTTAAGTTTAGTTTTCCCTCTGTGGATAATAAGCTTTCTCTGCTGCTTTGTTCCAGACTCCCCAGGTCCTGCTGCTTTGGGTGATAAAACTTATTAAGCCACACATGACTCATGTATTTTTCATTGTTGTATGTATTAGTCCTTTTAAACAACTTGGGAGATGACTTGAGGCAGCAGGAATTCGGTGATTATGTCAGCTAAGTTTGATCTTTGAGGGTTGATCATGAGAAGCAAGTTGCAGAGCTAGGACCTAAATTAGCAGTGAGAAGCACAAGCTATCTCACTGAACAAGAACTGTTTTATAAAATAAAAACAAACAAATCAACCCCCTCACATCTATCAATTAGATAAAAGGAGCACAAAATACTTTCTCTTTTTGAGGGCATGGGAGAGACCCTGTGAGTTAATTCTTTCCTCTTCCGATTTACCTTGCTTCTAGGCAGGTACAGATGCATCGCTGGTTGAAGAGGATGGTGCCAATGAGCAAGCTGGTTTTTTACTGTCTCCTTTTAGCATTTAATTGGGAAATTGTTTTATTATCCCTGAGCTTATTTGTTTGGAAATGTCAATTTATATAGCTATGGCTGAGAGAGGACAGCTTGGCTGTGTGGGAGGGATGCCTTGGCTCTACAGAACATAGGGCAACTACGTCTGTGCTAAGTCTGGACAAAGTCTTTAGAAGCAGAAATAAAATGGTGTTGGTATTTAATCGAGCCATAGATGTAATGGCCCACCTCCGCAAATCTGCTGAAACTTTCCTTTATTAAAACCGCAGGTCAATTACCATTTATACAATTATTTCAAGCAAGTTTCTGCAAAGCTCCAGACCTTGGAAGACACGAGCAGTTGGTGCCATGCGAGCAGCAAACTGACAGCAAAGTTAATGCCACAGGGTCTCTCCCCCTGCACCTTCCTCAGTTTCCTGCAGTGCCTTTATTTTTTTCACAGACTTAACTTTGTTAGAAATGTCAGAAAGACCATGACACTATTCCCTGCATTACTTCTCCATATTCTCTTTTCACATTTCTTCTTGAAGCATCTTGTTTCTGGACAAGGTGCCTCCAAAAATCAGGTGCCTCTCTTGCCTTCCACAGACCATTTTACTTGCTGACACATGAGAAAGACAGGCAGAGCTGACAAGCTGAAAGTCAACAATACAGGGCTTGCCTAAGATTTATGAAGTGCATGTTGTGATGAGCGTATTATTTACAGCAAAGCAGCAGTGTGTTTGATTAGAATTGTTAGACAGTGCTGTTATCTTGAAATTTCAGAAAAATACCATTTTAGACAAAGCCAGTAACTATTCTTTATTTCTGGTAGAGAGAAAAACTGTTTTTCATGCTCCTGAATACAGAGAAAGCAGCCATTGAGCACAAGAAGCCGATTATCTGAAAAAGTCTGTATTGCCTTGAATAATTATATTAACCAGTACAGAAATTAATATATTCTGTGGTGTTTGTCAAAATGGTGAATGAAGAGTCTTTTTGGAAATAAACAGATGCAAATATGTAGACCTGAGGAAAAAATGGATGTGTAGATTTTTTCTTTGTATTGACAGTTGTTTGAAGAATGAATCTCACTCTTGTTTAACCATGGAATAGGTAGTGAAGTCTTGAGATGTTTATTAATCCTGAAGTTGAAAGGAGGCTAAAAGAACTGGACATGTTCCTTTTTAAGAAGAAATCTTAAACTGGTCCAGTACACTCATCTAACTTTACATATAAGCTGTGGGATGATGTTCTTTGACTGTTTCAGGGTTTCCTGGACATCTGAAAGATTGACCATTGACCAAGACCTGTTAGTTATCTTCTTAGTTCCTTGTTTACTGCTCCAGAATGGGTTCCTCCCCACAGGTTGCAGTCCTTCATTAACTTCTTCAATGTGAGTCCTTCTCATCTACCCGCTGCAGTGTGGGGCTCTCTATGGGCTGCAGTGTGAACATCTGCTCTGGCATGATCCTCCGTGGGCTGCAGGAGGAACCTCTGCCCCGGCACCTGGAGCATCTCCTCCTTCTCTGACCAGGTGTCTGCAGGGCTGTTCCTCTCACATTTTCTTACTCCTCTCTCACAGCTGCTGCACAGCATTTTTCACCCTTCTTAATATACCTGTTACCACAGAGGTGCCACAAGTGTCACCAATGGGCTCAGCTCTGGCCAGCAGTGGGTCTGTTGGAGCCAGCTGTAAGTGGCTGTGTCCAGTACAGGGCAACCCCTGGACCCTTCTCAGGGAAGCCACCCCAGCAGCACCTCCTGCTACCTAAACCTTGACACCTGCACCCCATAGAGCTTGAAAGCTAGATAGTTTGAAGTCTTCTTTTGGCTATGTTGAGACTCAAGTTTGTTAAAGCAGTGTTGACTTCAGCTCACAAAATGCTCCTCTGCTGTAATGATTGGTGGCTCCTGTGTACCATGTATTATATATACAGTGCCATCAGGCTAGCTTGAAATACACCTGTCTGGAGTTTAACCTCAGTAATTTAAATTTGCCCATGCCAGAAAGCCCCTTGGTCTACGGTGTGAATATATCAGTCATTCTGCTTCTGTTTAGCACGTAATTTTGTCTGCTATATATTTGTGTAATCTTTTTTTTTAAAACAAAATTAATGTTTATGTGAAGAAAGTTTAATCTCTTTCTCACTGTAAAACATACTAGATTTGCAAGTGTCTGTCTTTCTATTAATTCTTATGGTAACTGGGGACAATATAGAAATGGATACATCTCCTCTGGCTCAAAACTGTCCTGCAACTTAGCTTCTCACATTTTACATATATATTTTTTTTTGAAACAGGCATATTGGATTTTCTGCTTTACATTGTTACCTCCCCTGGAAAGTATTTTGCCTCTGCAGAAGTTAGACATGAAATATTATCTAAATATTTGTGACTTGAACTCTCAAAAGAATTACTCCTGAATGTGAGTAATGATACTATTTTCTCAAGCCATATCTGTCATTGGAAGAAATGACAAAGTGTGCTGCCCCACCATTATACAATGCATGTGTAAACCACTTCAGGAAGGAAGGCTGGCTGTGGTAATGGTACCAGGGAGAGCAATCGATTATGTGGCTGCAGAGATGTCTTTTACTTGGGGTTTGTGCTGCTCAGTCATTGCTGAAAAGTCACAATTAGATGAATTGAAGAATAGATCAATGAAGTAGTGCTCAGACTTGGTTTCTGCATTCTGAAAAAGGTGACGGAGTAATGCAGAAAGAGGTCTAGAGATATTACAAGCAGGTAGTACTGTCTTCCTTAAAGAGCAATGACAATCTGACATTTATTGAAATAGGTATATGCTTGCAGTGGAGCGTGGCAGCACAGTGCAGGGCAGCATGCCAGAATTCATTCGAGTTCAGGTTTGGGCTGAAGAGCAAGGGACTTTTTCTTGAGGTAAAGAGATGTGATAGCCCTTCTTTGTCGCTGCAGTTCAACAGAGCACATTAGACATGAGAATGTCAAGGTCAGTAGGGCTGCTCACATGCATGCTTAAAGTTAAGCACACTTTAGTGTGTTCTAACCATACTCAGAATAGGCCATTTTATAATTTACAGTTTCCCAGTACTGGAAGAATATAAATACAATTTGAAAAGTTCAGATGAATAGGAAAAGAGCTGAATTAAGCTTGAAAGACTGAAGATAAGAGGTATAATTAAATAGAGAGAATTGATTTTTCATTCATTTGTTTGAAGTCATCTTGTTACTACTTTGGTGGACTAAAGGATCGCCAAATCTGACATTCGGGATTCTTTTACAATGCCAGAGCAGAGTAAACATGTCTTTGTATATTTAAGGATCAGAACTATGAAAACCAAGGAAACAGAGGACAATTTAAAAAAATGAAGCAGAGGGGATTGAACCCCATGGAACTTTCTATATTATCAGGTCTAAGATCTGTGTGACAGATAAACATGGCATTTAGTCTGCTTAATAAATTGACCATGCACTGGCATGCAAGTGTTAGGAGTACCGAGGACAAAACATCTGTTGAGAGCCCAGTTCAGAAGTCATTCTTTTGCTAGCTATGGCCCTAATAATTTCCCACCTAAAGATATTCATGACCATTTTAGTTATTAGTTCCAATGTCAGCAATGACACTTAGCGTACAGAGATCTTCCAGTCCTCTGTCTGTCTCCACCAATTTAGAGGGAGGCTTAAATGCAGCTATGAAGTAAAAACAGATAAATGGCCTTGGGTCAAAGTAATGGAGCAGCTGAAATGCCTCACCTTGTGATCTGAGCTTGAATGTTCAGCAAAATTTGTAAAAACATATTATGAATGGTGCTTGGTTTTTGGGTTTGTTTTGTTTTGGGGTTTTTTTTTTAGAGTATGTGCAAATAATAGTCAGAGTTAATAGCACAGTGCTATTACAGCAAGTTGAGCAGTTAATGATGAAAGTCCAGTATGGAAAAAGAAGGTGTCTCTTCAGCATAAAGACAAAAGATGGGAGGAGTAATAGAGAATTGTGATATGTGAAAGGCTTCCTTGCAGGCTGGACTGTTGGAAGAAAAATGCATGTTACAGTAGTGACCCCTGGAGCAGAATCCCCATACCTTGTCTGGTTCAGTTCCTCCCAAGGGGACAGACAACGTGGATGTTGGTCATTTTGGATTACTTGTCTCTCTTTTGTTGTATCACAGTTCTGTGCAGTTTGGTTGGGTACATAATGAGGTTTTTTTTGCCTTGCTGTTGTAATTTACCTTGCTGTTGTAAAGTCTAATGGCAGCCTTGACACTGCAGTGGCTAATGTAGTGATCAACCCTGCCAGACCACTGTGTGAATTGAAGAAATTAGGAATAAATAATTCAAACCACTCAGTAGGCTGCCCCCCTACTCCCAGCCCGGCGGTTTGCCTCTCAAGGATAACCTGGTTTGTTTTCCCTTCAGGTTCTTTTGGCGTTCCTACCACACCTGTACTAATCCTCACCTGAACCAATAATTCTCCATGTATCTGCATGGATAAGGTATCCTGTGTTTTCCTTTTAACCATCAGTAATTGCATCAAAGATTTGTTTGGGGTAATTTACCTTTCTGATGCTGTCACATACTGTGTCTGTTATCTTTCCTTGAGAATTGTTTTTGACCTGTACTCGTTGTTAAGGTCAAGCATGTGGATTTGAAGTTGCTTGAATCAATCTCACTTTAAAAGGAGGCACTGAACTAGCAATGCCACCCATTTTGGTGAATTTATGACAATTTCTTACTGGGACTTCAATAAAACTTATATACTGGTTCCTTCAGTGTTCTTGGATGGTGCACAGAGGGGAACACATTCAACGCTGTTTTCCTGTTGTGATGTTGTGCGGTTTCCATTTCTACATGCTTATTGCTATTTTTCTTTTGTCTCCATGTTCTGTATTGCTATCCTGATTAAAAACTGAGGCAAAGCTGAGTAGAGAAGGATGTTCTGTCTTCAGCTAGCGTTCAAGGCAAGAATGAGTAAAACATTAAAAACACATTACTTCTTCACAAAGGAGCTTGTCTTTTCTATCCATAAATTGGAGCTAGGTGTCTGTAGCAATGAAATGTCTGTAGTACTTCACAGACGAAGCATCTTTCAAGGGCGAAATTAAGATGGTGAAGTACCAGTCTAGAGTCGGTGAATGAACCAAGGCAACCTGAAAAACTGACTGGTAGTGTCTGACGTCTTCCTTGTTGGCAGGAGAGTGAAGTGTTGTATTCCAGAAAGAAAGGCGTCATTTTTCAGGTGTTGGGGGACGACAAGCATAGAATTTTAGTTTGCAATTATTTGAGGCTTTTTGGAGGATGCTGGGAAGGGAACTGGTAATATAATGTATATAAGGACCATTTAAAATATTTTACAAACAAAAAAGGTACTCAAAAAGGTATCTCCAGGAGACTGTTATTCATAGATACTGCTTTTCTGTCAGGTATTTATTTGTTCTTTTTGCCAGGTATCTATTCTTTGAATAGAAGCTATATACAGTCTAGTGCTGCACTGCATAGAGATAAGAGGTCTGATGCTATAGCATTTTCAAGCATATATTTTGAAATGTTGTCATCAGAACATATTTTGAAATAATTGCCTATTCTGCAGGGTGCAGATTTTTGAATGGCATGTTTCCTTTCTATAGTCCTGTATTTTCCCTTGGTCACTTAAGAAGTGAGCACTTTACTCTTTTGAGAGCATTCCGATGTGTTTTGAAATGAAGCCTTCTGTATTTTCTGCTGTTTCAGTAACATTTTCAGCACATAACTTAATTTGATTGTTTATTGACCATAGAGCATCTTGGGCTACCTCCTTCTGTGCTCTGCAAATTTGTTTTTGCTTGCTTTTTAAGAATACAAAGTTATTCTTGTCTGTTTGAACTTTATTTTGTCTAATGGCAAGAATATTTTGGCATAGATTCAGAATTCAGTTTATTCTTTCATCTTGGGCAGGGAGGTAGCTCTAATCTTACACAAGTAAGACTTGCAGAGTTGCAGCATTATTGGCAGCTTTCATCTGACCGCCGTCTTCAATAGAATCATCACCTCTTGTGGTGCTTATGTGTCTGATATAAGCCAAGCCAGATGATGCAAGTGGCTGCTGAGGCTGCCAGCTGTTCTGGGGAATAAGCCTAATATGACTGTAGGCAGAGGAGCTTACCAGTATGACTGTTGAGGATGTACCAGAAAAAACCCTATGATGCATATTGGTACTTTGAATACGTCTTGGATCCTCGCATCTACTGCTGTTGGCCCGAAAGCAGCTACTCCCCATGACAAATGACTGATTCCATGCAGAATCATCCAAGTTTCTATACACAGTCTACTTTTGCTTGTGGGAAGGTAACGTAAGAGGGGCCAGAACAAAAGCCAAACATGGGATGGCTTCAAATCCAGGGAAATTGGGCTATTCATTCCTGAGAAGCTTTTGAATGGATTTGTAAAGAGAGCTGAACCCGGTAAAATATGCACTTTGCTTGAGGAGCTCTGTTGCTCCCAGCAGTAGGGAAAGAAGGCAGAGCCTTGAGAACATCCCTGTGAATAGCAGAGAACTGACTGTATTTGAATCTATTATTTTTTAAAATAAATTCCAGCCTTTACTAATGTTTTTATAAAAACCATTTCTTGATGGTCATATTACTCTTGCTACTTAATGATAATAGTAATAATAGCTATTCCAATATACTCAGAGGATTAAGCACCATCACTCCTGTAGCTAAATACTACTTTCTTTTGCAGTCAGTGACATGCCCAAAGTCTTAAGCAGGTTGGTGTGTTCTGCTCCTCCTTGAACTCCTTCTGCCAACTTCCCTGGAAGGGTAGGGTCTCCAGTACTCTGTCCCAAGAGTGAGGCAGGGTGTAGGCTGTCTTGGCATCTTGATTTACATCTGCTGTTAAACAGCCCAGTCAAGAGCAGTCTTGCTTCAGTGTCTGGTCAGCCTGAATTAACCTTCTTCAGGAAGGACTTCCTTCTGTGGCAGGCTATCGCAGGAATGAATGCACAGAATCAAAGTTTCAGCTATCCTTTGCCTGCAGGATAAATCTTACCTGTTAAAAGCAATTCTGTGCTGAGATTGAACAGATAATCTGGTGCTGAGGGACTGCTGCCAGTTAGCAGAACCATCCAAAAACCTGGGTATCCATTTTGCAGTTGTAGAGAAGCTTAGTTTTTTTGTTCTTATTATGCATTCTAAAAATATGGGGCAAAGTAGACCTGAGTGAAGAGACGTTATTTTCTCAGTGGTGTACTCTTTCATGTGTGGCTTTGCTGGGTAGCCTCTTGTCCATGGCCCTGGAAGTGAAGGATTTTTTTCCTCTTACAGAATGCAGAAAAATAACCTTTCACTTGAAGGGAGATGTGCGGATTCTTTTTAATTTCTAGCAATCATAGAAGAAAAATCTTTTGTGAACAACTTTTCTGATTTCCTGTAGATAAAAGGCAATCATCTTTTTTCTTATATGTAAATTTTTTTAAATATATATGCTTGATGAAAGTGGAGGTATGGAAAGATCAAAGTAAGACATTAAAAAATCGGCATATTCATATATTAAATCCAGTACTTGTCTAAGAATGGAGAGAAGAACATTTCTGTGTTTGCTTTGCAGCTCATGCTGATCTTCCCTGCGAATCTAAAAGATATGTATTTCAAGTAATTTTTCAAACGATGCAGTATCCTCAGGGAGCTAGATGAGAACTCTTATCGGTGTTCTAGAAATTGTTGGTCTAATTACTCAGTAAGTTTTGCCTTTCATGGATCTTTCTTTCTCTTGAAATCATGTTGAGCTATACAGGGAAACCTGTTCCTGATCACTGACAGGGAAAATGTAGCTCCATCTCCAAAATCTGCCTACTTTTGTCTGGCTGCACTACTGCAAGATGGTGGATGAGTGTTTTCCTCCTGGAGAGCTACCAAGTCAGAGGGAAAATAATTTAACTTGTGTGCATTGTGACTCTTTACCATATGTGGCTGTACCTTCTCATATAGGATATTCTCTGTTTGCTAAGGTTAGGAGCAGCAGCATCTTGGAGAAGGTAAGAAAAGTGGGGAAGGAAAAGAGGAGTGTGATTGTTTGCTGTGACCCTGCTTCTTAGCCCCTGGCCATGAATCCCTCCCTAAAAGTGCCATACATCCAGGCATGGTTCAAGTTGCCAGAGGACACCCCTGATTCTTAGAGGGAAGTTTTCTTGTGAAGCACCATCTGTATGTTCAAGAATGATGAGGGCTTCTGTATCTAAGTGTAGACTTCTATTTGGGCCAAAGTGGTAAATATATAAAAACTGTCTTGTCAAAAAAACAGAGGCAGACTGATGTCTTAGACTGTTTGATGATTCCTAGATAGCCCACAGCCAGGGGTCAAGTCTGCTGGCGTGACTGTTAAATGAAAAAAAGGGAAACCATAAACTTTTAGTACTCCCTCTGAATGTTTCCTTGCCTGTACCGTTTCAGCCTTGTGTCCTTCATCCAAATCCGAAACCATTTTGATTGCAATAAAGGGTGTCATGCTAGGCATGTACGCTAGAACTGTTTTAATGGCACATGACCCAGCAAGAGCTGTCCCTTCTCTGGGTGTTTGTTCTTCTTCCCTGCAGTTGTTATTGTCCAGCTCTCTGAAGACAGACCCAGTTCTTTTATAACCTGTCTTTGCTCTGCTCTGCTGAGGTATGCTCAGAGGATGGCAAAAAGGAGTGTTGGCGTCAGGATGCAAGATCTCGCAGTAATAGATTCCACAGTCTCCTGCATTGATAACTGGGCTCTAAGAGAAAGGGATAAGCAGGAATCCTAAGCTGGTGGTGGGGAAGGTACAGTGTTATTTATCCTTGATGAAATGTGCTCTCTGGAAGGAGTTAGTTCATGCTGAACTGATACATCTAGGACACAGTAGAGAAAATTGACATTAACTCTTGCATGGTCTTCTTTCCTTTTAGGTCAAATGGAGGTTTAAAATACCACTTTTTTGGAAGTTAAAAATGAAGCGTACTTCAGAATAACTTTGAAATAAAGCCATTGGCAAAAGACTGGTTTAGGAGCTGCTGGTAATCCTATTACCTAATAAGAGGATAATTTAGATGTATTTTCTTGGGGATATTTAAGGTCATTAATGGTTGTGATGAACGTAGGAATACTTTTTGGACAATTATATTTTGAATGATTTGAGGTAAGCATAGTCTTTAAATCTAGTGAGAACTACTGGAAATAACTGCGAATGGAAGACAGTATGTTTTTCCTACTTCATGCAGAATGTAATGAAACGACCTTTCACTGCAGGTCTACACAGAAACCTGCAGAGCTATCATGCTGAGGGTACGTGCAGTTTATGTATTTCCTTTCTGTTTTGCAATGAAGAGGGAACATCTGGTTTGGAAGGGGCTTTATTTGTAGATATACCTGTGACAGTGAAGACCTGGTACTTAGTTTTCCAGTGCAATAGAAATAAAGCGCACATGGTATATCAAGAGGGTCAAGCTAGACATAACTGGTGACTCGTTTCTATAGAGTCATCATTCCTTGAGTCATAGTGTATCTCTTGACCAGACAGCCCTGTGCTGCATCAGATTAAACTTTCTGCGTGTAAATGAAAAATTGAAGAACGAATGCTCTCCTTTGGAGGTGAAACATAATGATGGCAGTCTGGTGAACTAAAGCCCTTGTCTTTAATGAGTAAGTATCTCTTTCCTTCTTTTTTTCTGTGGTAATATTCTGTTTCCAGTCTTTGTAATGAACCATATTGTCTATTAGGGCAACAAGTTTTGTTTTTTTTTGTTTTTTNCATGCTTTGACTTGGTCAGCCCTGAAATGGTCAGGCAGTTGGACTTGGATGATCGTCCCAGCTGAAATACTCTAGTCTATTCTATCAGGCATTTAACTAGAAAAACTTTTAAAACAATTACATTGATGTAAGGAATTTAAAATGTTTAGAAAACTTGAGTTGTATGTAGTATTTAATTATTCTTTCATTGTTGGTAAATAATGTAACCCTTCGCAGCTAGACCTCCTGCATGTTGGCATTAGGTGTGATGTTGTTATTACTTCTGTGTTTCCATCTCATGGTATGTTATTCCAATAGAAGTAGTCAGAAGTGCCTGAATGTAAATTACAATTTCATTTTCCCCCATCTGGTGTTTTAACAGATATCTTTTTAGTGAGGACAAGAGTTCGTAGATTTAGATTCTGAACATTTTCCATAAATCCAAACTTTTTCCTTCCTCTTACAAAAAACGCCTAGTCACATGCAGGGCACAGAGCAGCTCTTTGCCCAAGTGAGTACCCAGAGACCATACCACTGCTCAGATCAGGTAAAGCTTGATCTGAGTTATTGAGACTGATCATTGCTAGTGCAACTGTGTGTTCAGAAAAGGTATTAAAAATGATTCTCAAAAAAAGAGACAAAACAAAGGGAACTGTTGCTTTTAAGTATATATTCCCTATATCATAAGATCTGATGGGAAGGATAAGGGAGGGGAAGGATATATCCAAGTCAAACACAGCTCTTCTTTACTCTGGGGTGCTCAATCCACATATTCTGTTTCCAGTCATGCTCTTGTCTCCTCTCTCCTCCAAATTGTACCAAGCTTTTCCTTATTTTTCCAACTGTCTTTTGACTCTGCAGCAGCGAGGGAAAATTATTTGAGTCATATGGCTTTAATATTAGTGGAAAAG
Organism: Syrrhaptes paradoxus; assembly: GCA_013400615.1. NCBI lineage: Eukaryota > Metazoa > Chordata > Aves > Pterocliformes > Pteroclidae > Syrrhaptes > Syrrhaptes paradoxus. Next base: position 20,351 of record VZTO01026683.1, read on the forward strand.
CTGTTGGATTATTTTGTTGCCTTCTTTTTGTTGTGGGGAAATGCGTATTTTTCAAAATACTTAAACTGAACTGTTGACAGATTAGTTTCCTGTTTGGCATGATAAAATTGTCCATTATAACAAAATCTATTACCTATGTTTTGACATTCTTTTAGTAAGGATTTACTTGTTGTACTTTGCTTAAGTGTTGCATAAAAATAAATTTACTCTTTTTCCCTTTAGTGATATCTCTACTCTTGGTAATAAAGATAATGTTGAGGTATTGTTTTCTTTAACTTCCAAAATACAGCTAGGAGGTTTCATTGCTGTGTGTTTGACAGGTTTGCCCTGTGTTTCCTCCAGTTACGAAGGAGTTCCTTCCTTCTGCTCGCTACTCTGTGGCCCAGCAGGTGTAAGAAATGTTTTACAGTTTTTGTCGAGGAGGTAAAGAAGCAATTTAACTGGATTTGGGTTCCTTCTGGGGTGTGTGCTGCAAGGCAAGCATGGCAACACACATACGTTCCTACGAGATAGCAGCCTCTGTTTTCTCAAGCTTGTAAGTAAGTTTAAATAAATGGAGAAACTTCAGATGTACAGAGGAAGAATTGTACTGTTCAGTAAAAAACTTCAAAAGTAGGTGAAAAAAATTTTGATGCATATGTACATTTTATGTCTCCCATATTCAATTCCTAGCAAACATTAAGAAAGCACTTTAAATCCGTACAAACTGTTAGGACAAAATCCATCATGTTTACTATCTAAGAAAGTATAGATTTTTTTTTGGTTAAAATAAATGCTTCAATTTTGAATCCAGCTATAGGTTTTCAGACACAGTGTCCCCAGCTTGCTAGCATGTTTTATCTACACTGGGAAAATCGGAGGGATTGCAAAATGTAGGCTGCTCATGTTCACTCTGGCATTCTTTTCAGGGAAAGATTAGATGATGAAATGTCATTTTGGAGCTTGCATTTATACAATATGGCTTTTCTGAGGGTTACACGTATTTTTCTTGCTAGTTTTCTTCCATGTTTTATGTCAGTTATAACCAGGCATTTCTGTTGTTTCTCTAGAGAATATTCTGGGGCATCAAATAATTTCCTTGTTTGAGGAGACTGGAAGGACAGGGGAGGGAGCTGGATTTCGAAAAGGATGCACTAATGTGGAAGCAGCATATCTCCCCTGCTCAGTTCTACATGGCTATCTATCTACCTCTACTGTACTCAAATCTTTGACAAAGGGAGTTTCTTAGTCCCTTGTCTTCCTTTGGAAAGAATTCCTAGAAATCCCAGAGAGAAAACGCATATGCAGACATATTACAGAAATGAGAAAGAAGTAGTTGCTGGAAAGATGGAACAGCACAGTTTATTAGTTATTAATATGGAACATGGCTGGAGTAACGGGTATTACAGTGGAGGTTTGTTTTTGCTGATAGCTGGAATTGATACAAGAAATGAATGAGGAGGGAGAGCCATGGGAATGTTGTGTTTGCATTAAGCATGAAGGTGTGGGTGATAGAGGGAAGGCTTAACAGCTCTGGGGAAAAAAAAAAAAAAAGGTCAAATTTCTTTTCCTATGTGTATTTCACAAGAGACCTCATGAGTATAGAACTTTGGTGAGAGGATGAGCTTCAGCCCTTTCAGTTTTTCTCTCTCACCAATGTGTTTTGAATTGCAGAACATTTGTATTTTCTTTCCAGTGTCTTGACATTCTTGCATTTTTTCCATTTCCAATCTCAGTCTGAAGGCATAACAGATGAGAGCTGTGGTGTGTCTTCAAGAAAAGTAAAGCATTCTGAAATAGCACAGTTGTATTGAAAATAATGTTTTTCACGCCACAAATAAAAAAATGGATGTGTTCATGGTGTTTATATGAGTATCATGCACTGATATGAAAAAATTGAAACTACTCGTACCGGTTCACTAAAGAGAATGAATTTTAAGAGATTTGTCAGATTTATTATTTCAGAAGAGATGATATTGTAGGGTATGGTAGCATTGTTGAAGGTAAGATGATTATATGAATACTAAATGATGGGTGGTTTTAGGGGGTTTTTGTTGCTTTGTTGGGGTGGGTGGTGTTATGCATTATGATGTTTTGTGTCCTTTCCCTGCACATTCAGGAAGATTCCTCTGACTGCTATGACTTAGCTTCACCTTTGTATCTTATGATTTAAGATTTAATAAATTTGAAACCCTCTGACAAAGGGACTTAATCTTCCTGCCACCGTATGGTGGAGGAAATCTGACAGCATTTTTTAACAAATAGGTCGGCATCACTGAGAAGAGCTCCTCTGAGGAACACAAGCATGTTGTGTGCCAAATGTAAACTTAATGGGGCTATAATTGCACATGCAAAGACCCATTTTGCTACACCACCTAATACTTCTAAGTGACCAAAACTCATAATGTACTTGTAATTTATACTGAGATATGAAGACAGCATTTAATAACTGCTGTATCTTATATATGCTTATGTAGTATATGTGCTTTGAATTGATGGCTTAATAGACAAAAACCTCTTACATCACTTAAGACCCTAGCAGAGGTTTTGCTGATCTGCGCTATACAAAGCTGAGAAATTGATGCTTCCTGCCAGGCCTTAGAAGAGATCCAGCTTTCTGTTTCTAGAAGGCTGATTCAGGAATGCTCTGGATTTGAGCTCTGTACACCTGTCTGAAGGTTATTCCAGGTAGGATGCTGTTAGCTCAGTGGTTTGGTAGAGTTGTGGCCAAAACCAAATGATGTTTGCTTATTTCTTTAATTCCCACCTCCCTTTAAAATGAGTCCCTAAAAGCACTTTACTATTATCTGAGCAATTATCAATTTTTAATTTTCTGTTACAAATGGCTAATTTGAATCCACATGCACAGTTCCTGACTGATCTTCAACTGAAGAGGCAGAGTCAAGGTACCAAACCAACCAAAAAAAAACCCCAAACCAACCAACCAAACAAAAAAACCCCAAAACCAAACATACCACGCCCCCACTCCAAAAGCCCCTAATAGTCTTTTACAAGCACTAAAAGCCACTTGCTCTGATTATAATGTGAATATTTGTTTAAATAAATACTACTCCAAAGGTTTCAGTCGATTAAAAAGGATGGCACATGTGGATGTGTGCTCATTGCTCACTCGTAGATCTGTGAGGTCCTGGAGGATCAGAGAAAAGGTATATTTTAATTTATTTCTGTGGTATTTATTTCTTTGCTAAACTCTGGATTGTGGTCCTTAGATTTCTTTCTTTGTAGCAATGCCAACTCAAATGCAGAGTCTTCATTTCTCCTCCCTCCTCTCTGCACCATCTTGCCCAGGCTCTTCATTCTCAGGGACCTGTTTGGGTGGCCATGGGCTGGGCTGGATGAAGTAACGAATCTGATGAAAAGACAAGTTCTCAGCATCCCTGCTGCATCAGGACTCTGATGCTGTTTTCCCAGCAGCCCCATGTGCTCCAGTGCTAGAAGAGTACCTGGTGGGAAAAGCGTCAGAAACACTTAAATGAGGAAAAAGGAGAGATTCTGATAGCCAGTGTCTCTACTGCTGTGCCAGAGAACACGTGTCCACTGTGTTGCTGGATAATTGTGAATACTTATTTGGAAAAAAATCTGCTGGGCTGTTCACAAATATCTTGTCAATCTCAGCACGGGATGTATATTTTCAAAAGTGTTAGTTCAGGTTTTCAGGGTAGGCAGACAATAACAGACTGTAGTCTGCACATGATTAAAGTTAAATGTGCAGCTGCCATGTTTTCTAATGGAGCAAGATTTCACCCTGACTTCCCATCCTGCTAGGACTGCAGCTGCCAAGAAAGGACGTCCTGAAGAGATCACAACCTGGAATGTTAATGAGTGAAGCTCAGTGGGACCAAGCGCTGGCACAGGTTGCCCAGGGAGGTTGTGGAGTCTCCATCCTTAGAGCTATTAAAAAGCTGCCTGGACACAGTCCTGGGCAGGCTGTTCTAAGTGGCCCTGCTTGAACAGAATGGTTGAATGGGAGGACCTCCGGAGGTCCCTTCAGCCTCAACAACTCTGTCATATTCATGAATCTCCCCTCCCCAGCCTGTGGCCACGGTTGCGCATTATGAATCTCCCCTCCCCAGCCTGTGGCCACGGTTGCGCATTCATCAGGCCCGTGTCCCTTTGTAATGTATCTCAGAAGCAGGGTACCATTGGCTAGCGTAAAATTTTTTCACTCTTTATCAGTACTCTGGGAATTTAAATTTGTACCTGTGATTCCATGTGATGAGCAACTTGTTTGTCCTCTTTAGTTTTTCAGTTTGTTTGAAAATATATTAATCCATCTTTTCCCCGTTCACCTTGTTTCTTAGTGTAGATGCGCTGAAAAAGCACTGTTGGTTTATGCCATGCATTCAGATAAGTTTTTCAGTTTGCAGTAGTCAGATGAAATTTCAGTACTTCTGGGAGAGAGTGAAATAGGGTTATTTGTCTGTAAAGTACGTGGTAGGACTGATTCATTATGTTAGTTTTTTCCGGAACCGGGGATTTTTTCTTTTGTCTTGAACACATGCTTATAGGATGGTCGTGTTTCACAGACTCCTTTATTAAGTTTAGCTTTAATTCATTAGCAACCTTTAAATTTTAGTGGTGACCTCCTAGTTACAGCATAAATGGAGCAGCAGTGATGTGATCTGGAGCTGGGAGCAAGTAGATATCTTTAAGGATTTAAAGGATGCTGAGTGAGCTGTAAGAAATGAACTTGATCACAGTGAACATGAGATGCTGAGCAGTTTCTGCTTACCTACCAGCTTTTGTCTCACAAGATAGGAACAGGGATACTGCTTTGGTATAGCACACTGCTGCCCATTTCACACACTTTCTGTCCTCATCTTCAGAGGTTCCCAGGCTGCCTGTCTCTGGGCTACCCAACATGTGGAGGTGGGCAAGTCTAGTGTTCTTGTGGGCTGCAGGGCCAAGAAACAGCAGCCGTTCTGGGCTGTCCCTGGCTCTCTTGTACAGAAGAAGGTTCTCACCTACCTGGTGTGGTAGGATGTGTCTGGTGGTGTGGCTGTGTGTTGTTTTGGCTTGCCATGAAATACCAGAAGGAAAGATTGAACTGTGATATGGTGGAAAGGCTGGATAGCAAATAGATGAAAATTGTGTCCTTCATTGTATTTTGATGTTGGTGCTCTGTGGCAGGGTCTCACAACATTAACTTTCACAACTCTGGCAGATAAGGCTTTGTGCTTTGTGCTATCCAAAATAAAGCTGCTAAAAGGCCTCTATATTGACCCTGTGACTGGAAGGATGTTTTTCTCTCAAAGCTAGCAGCTGCTAAGAGATTTGGAAGAGTAATTCAGGCTCTTACCTGCACTTTGTTCTGCAGATGGCCCTTCCACAAAACTATAGGTCCTAACCTGCCTGAAGGAGCTCTTTAAGTGATGTTATTAGCTTGGTTCAAGTTAAACATTTTGCCATACTTCGAATAGAAATATTACATGAGGCTGATGGTCTGTATTCCTGTACTTCAGCTCAGAACTTGAAATTCATCTCTGCCACAAGCACATAATCAAAGAATCACAGAATGTTAGGGATTGGAAGGGACCTCGAAAGATCATCTAGTCCAATCCCCCTGCCGGAGCAGGAACACCTAGATCAGATCACACAGGAACGCATCCAGGCGGGCTTTGAATGTCTCCAGAGAAGGAGACTCCACCACCTCTCTGGGCAGCCTGTTCCAGTGCTCTGTCACCCTCACTGTAAAGAAGTTTTTTCTCATAT
>VZTO01026683.1:26487-40446 GCA_013400615.1 Syrrhaptes paradoxus
TCATCCAAGTCGTTGATGAATATATTGAACAGCACAGGTCCCAATACCGAACCCTGGGGGACTCCACTAGATACAGGCCTCCAACTAGACTCCATCCCATTCACCACAACTCTCTGGCTTCTTTTCTCCAGACAGTTCACAGTCCATCTCACTACCCGATCATCCAGATCACACTTCCTCAGTTTAGCCGCAAGGATAGCACACATGGTTTATTTTCAAATGCTTTGAAAATGAATGTTTTATTAGGTAGCTGTGGCCAAATGCATCGGGATTGCCTTTGATACCCTTCGTAGCCAAGCAGCTTTAGCTGTGCTGGCAGAGCCCTCTGGTGGGAACACAGCCTGTGCCAGCAGAAGCTGGTCGTGCAGGCAGTGCCACCCACTTCTCCCAAATGCCATCAGCCATCCCTCTCCTGGCTCAGCAGCATCCCACCAGCTGCTTGATGGAGTGGTCCAGGGGTTCCCCTTCATCCCAGTCCTAGCCAGGAGAGCACTGTGGAGTGTACTTGGCCTTTTTTAGCAAAACCTGATGGTGTGCTGTAAATACCTGTATAATTTTAGGGGTTGCTTTGCAAAATATGATGGCTCTTCAAGAAAATTTCAAGGAAATATTTTCCTAATCTATATCGCAGTGTGGGAGAGCTGTGACAAATTTAAAGAATTGATTATATGAATTTCAGCAGTATCTGTAAATACCTTTTTTGTAAAAGTACCACTTAGTAAAAGTAACTGATTTACTCAGGCATACAGTGGAACATTTCTAAATCAAGAGCCACAGCCTTCCATTTCTTTTGGTCAGTAATGCTTTTGCTAGTCGAGGTACTTGAGTGTTTTAAAGTACCAACTTACTGAGCATGAAGGAAAAATGTGATTACGCTTGTCTAACCTAATAGTATTCAAAAGGCTGGTTAGGACACCTAGATACACTGCCAAACCAGAATGTGCAAACAGGTCTTTTAATCTGATTTAGGTCCCTAAAGCGCTGATATAATACAGGCCAATAACTGTCCTGCAGGAAATCCAGCTGTTTGAGATTGTTACACAAGTAATGTAGTAGTAATAAAGTGCCTTTTTTTTCCTTTCTCACATGCTGGCAAGAGCTTTTCACTCGCCATTGATTTGGAACACTCACAATTGTCCCCAGGATTTTATTTACATTAAAATAAAAAGAGAGACACATGTAGCATGGCTTGAAAAGGCGATTGCCTGTGGTGGACAGGAACCTGCTCTGATGAAGTTGGAGAGTGGCAGGCAAGACAAAGGCAATCATATTTTTGTGTAATTTCGCTTGTTTTTGTTAAGACAGATGTATAAATTCTTCCAAAAGCTAAATTAACCTTTATGGCGTATATTTGAAATGCCAGTTCCAGTTCTTCACTGTTGCGTTAAACCTATCTGCTCCATCACTGGGGTTCAGCAACACAGAACTGTTCAGTTAACAGACCCGTTGTGGGAGAGGCAGTCGCGTGCGTGGTGGAACACCGTGCTGCAGGTTGTGAATTCCCAAAGCTGAATGTCCTTCAGAAAGCAATTAAACACACTTGTGAAAGGAAGATTCACCAGTATGATGAGATGCAGACACTGCCTTTATCTGAGAATCCCTCCGCTGCAGCTTGGGGGATGGGGCAGGAGGTGCTGGCTGTGTGTGCTTGCCCTCTTCCTCCTCACCCCTGGGTGAAGGCAGGATGCTGAGCTCAACAGGGCTCCTTAGGGCCCCAAGAGAGGCCTGGTTTTGTTGTTGGTGCTTGTTCCCCTCTGCTGATAACCAGAGGAGCTATGATGATGGAAGGAGTACCAAGCTGTTGGGGATGGATGAGGATGCTAACCCTCCTCCTCCAGCCTGGAGAAATTCTTTGTTGAAGGATATTGTTTCCAGAGGAACCTTCCAGTTTGCCTACAGTCCACTGTGGCATTTCCCATGGCCTGCCGTGCCGGCTTTTCTCACCTGTAATGAGGGTTTCAGTGGAGGCTTATTACAAATGCATATATGAGGCAGCACAAGGGTTTTTTCTTTCTTGCAGGACAGCTTCATCTTGCTGTTCTTCTTATGGTGCTGTGATGATAAGGTTTAATTCTCTGGCAGGTGGTATACGGTATGTTTTTCAAGCCCTGCACCTTTTGACTCTTAGGATACTCTGCTTTGTGACTTTGTAAAGTTGCTAAAAAGCTATTTTTTCTAATTTCTGACTTGAAGTTCCCTTACATTTGTATTGCACAATATCGTCATGATTCAGCTTTGTAGAATACCATCTTACTTCCACAGGTCATCTTGTTCCATGATCTTTTTAAGATATTCACATGCAGTTTTAATCATGTGATGCAACAACCCTCCTGAGCTGTCTGTTGTAACTCAGAATTTCAAATGTAAATGTTGCTTTAACGTTACTTGTGGTTATCTCAGAGTCTCCCCTAACAAAATCTCTTGGAGAGTTCATGTTCTTTTGTCAGTGCTTTTTATTTTAAATGCATATTTTCTTGGAAAGTGGCTGATGATATAACATTTGGATTTTTTAAAATAATCACTGCTCTTGTGAAGAACTTGGTGAAGTCTAATATTACCCTTCAAATAGGCAGGTGAGAGCTTTGGAGATCGGTAATTTGTACCTTTTAAAGAGCTGCACTGCCTTGCTTTTGTCTCTGAATTTATTATGCTTCCCAAGTATAATGTGACATACTGAATAGGGCAGGGGGTGGGGACATTGTCTTCAGCTGACATGCTGTTATCAGCGGGACTGTGTTTCTGGACACAAGATTTCGCAGTCATTGGTCGTCTGAAGAAAGCCTTTCCATCTGAGGATTGGACAAGAAGATGCGTCAATTTGCTGCCCGTCTCCAAGGTACTGGTGATGCTGCCTCCACAAGCTGGCTAACGTCACAGCTCCATCACCCAGCGGGGTGTGGGCTTTTTCTCCTCTTCTCTGTTTTAATTCTGTATTTGCTTCCTACTGCATTTCTTAATCTGTCTTCTGCCAAATGCTAACAGCATGATATTTTGCAATCATTTAGGTGAATACAAGAAGGACGAACTCCTGGAAGCTGCTAGGTGAGTGCTGCTTAGAATATAAAGCATATTTTGGGGGTGGAAGCAGGCGAGGAAAAGGGATTTTTAAAACAGTAATGTTTTGTCATTGCCTTTCCATGAAATGATGCAAACAAACCACTTCATTAGCATAAATCTCTTTGGACTTTACAGGCTCGTACAAATGCAAAAGCCTGTTTATGTAATTGAAATCCTCCGCGATGGCGGTTATAAGGTTAATATTGAGTTTTTGCTTTAAGCTGCTTAAATCCTCTTTAGTGTTTTGTGACTGTTCTTTTTAGGGGCAATTTAATTATTGTTTTTTACTGCTACCTTAGGATATATTTTGAAAATAGGCTTTATTGGAACAGAACATAAGGAAGCCTATAGAAAAGCTGTAAAGTTCAGTCATATATTCCAAAGATGCTCTCATTCTTCCTTCTGGCAGCACAAGACCATTTTATATAGACTGTTAACCCTTCTAAAAAATTTCTGGGTATTAGCATGTAGTCGTTTCAAATGTTATGGGCCATATGCTATGAAAATATATTTAATTCAGAACATTTAATTTTGCAAATGGCTTTCAGAGGATCTGTAAAATTAGATAAAGGAAATACAAGATGAGATTAAGGAGAGAATTTAAGAGGTGTTTTTGCATGATCTTTTGTAATACACTTAACTGCAAACTTAATATTTTTTTTCTATTTATATATTCTTTTTATTTACCTTTGGTTTTGAAATAGCCATCTGACATTCTTAATGCAGAGTACAAATTTTAATATATATATATGTATGCGTGCGTGTATATATGTATATACACACTTTGATATCTATCTACTTAGCAAATGTTTTGCAAAGAGCTCTGTTTTTCCCCCCCTTTCTATAATCCTCTCCTCTCCATTTACAGGAGTGGTAATGAAGAAAAGCTGATGGCTTTATTGACTCCTTTAAATGTGAACTGCCATGCAAGTGATGGGCGTAAGGTAAGTTAATACCTGCTTTATATTTGTTATTCAAGAAGGGCCAATTTAACCATACTGGGAAGCATAGATGTATAAACCAAGAGAGTATACAAGGGGAAAAATCTATTATGCCTTTTCACTATAAATTAAATGCTGTTGTACTTGATGCTGGCAGTTGTGACAGATCAACAGTCGGTGGATGTGGATTTTGTGTGTGTCTTTTCTTTTAAATGTCAGACCCTGGTGTACATGTAAAGTGAAACGTTAAGACCTTTTATAAGAAAAACAAAATGTACTGTTGCAGATGAATAAAATAACTAATGGACTAAATTATTTGTATTTGAACATTGTCTGGATGAGGTGGCTGGTATTCGGCTTAGCTCGTAATGCCCTGCCACGTAGACTGGCACTGTATTGATACGCTTAACACCTGCTGCATTTTGTTAAATTTTACATTATTGTTTTGACTTTCTCTGGCATGGACGTTTGAATGAGTTAAATTAAGGATTAGGCTGAAACTGGAGGAGGGAAGAACATATGGAGTGAGAAGCAGATCCTATGATTTTTGATGTTTTAGACATCAAGATGATGGTCCTGTCTAGACTGTTGGTAGTTGGTTAGGTTTTGGGTTTTTTTGGTTTTGTTTTGGTTTGTTTTTTTTACTGTGTACTGGAATGTTCTTAATCTGTGTCTCTTAAAAACATCTCTCACTTGTAACAGCACATCTCATGCTTGGAGTGAAATGCATGGGAGGTGTTTTCCTTTATAGTTTTCTTTATTTTTGGTGGAGTATGTTAGAGCATAGTGTAAGTCTCTGCCCATTCTGGAGCTCTTGTGGAACAGCCTTGATCCACCAAAAACAATGAAGATCGGACAGTTTACACTGCCTTTTAATTAAAAGGCATGTTGTTGCTGATTATAAAAAATGAAGCTCCACTGTGAAAACATTCCTATTTTTAATACACATTTTAAAATGTTTTCCCAATTGTAATACCTATGCTACTACTACTGTGTGAAAGAAAACCCATCCGGTTTTTCACTTGTTTACATTTATCACTGATAGAATATTTATTAATCTTGCACATTTTTAAAACAGATAATTTTATGATCTGAGCACATGCAAATGAACAAGGGCTTTTAGTTCAACTGTGTCAGAACTGATGAAATACTCCCTGTATTTTAAGATTAAATATTGCCCTTAGTTCTTCATTTCCCTTTGGTTTTTTTTTTAAGACTTTACCATTCAAATGAAATAGTATTTAGGTATTAACAGTGCACTGTGCCGTTACAATTAAGCACGGTAGTATACAGCAGTGCATTACTGCGTGATTGAGTCCCCATCACTACTGATTTGAGGCCAAAGGCAGAGTTGTAATTTTTGTCAATATGGAGAGGAATAAGCCCTTGCAGATATGTTATCTAGAATACTTATCACTCTAAATTTTTTTAAAAAAAGCTTTTAACATTTAAAAATTCCTATTAAGCTAGCAAAAAGTATTTATGTATTATTGCAGCCTCTGAATTAGTTTGAAAATGTATTGCCAAAGCTCAGAAAGCATATTGCAGTTAAAGCTAATCAATGTGGATACTTTAATTTGTGTATTTGGTTGTTGGTAAATGCGCTGGTGTTTAAAACTCCTTTTAAGATGGGTTGACCTTGATATTGATAGCTTTTTTTTAATGATATCTACCAGATATGTTGGTTTGGGTTTTTGGTTTTTTTCCCCCCTCACCATATGCATGCAGATTTTTTGAGGTGAAGTAATTCTCTGTAGCAAGTGTGCTACATAAGTGTTTAAGGGAAAGCTTTCAGGTCCTGCACTAGTGCAAGATCACTGGGGGTTTAGTCATTCTAAGCTGCACTGCAAATTAAGTGAACTTTTCATCCTACAGCACAGTGTTCTTGTAAATGAAAGTTTCCTGTGGTGTAGCTGCCTCCAGTTGACCTAGGGAGAGAATTTGTCCATTTGACAAGTTGGCTCTTGAATTCCTTGATGCTTTTTGTAGCTACTTTTTGTAGATCCCTTGAGTTTTCAGGCCTCAAACTTATCACCATGTTAAGGCCAAAGATTGAATACAGCTGACAGGGCCAGGAGGCGCGGACTCTGTGGAGTGGCCTGAGGTTCTCAGCATCACGCTTTGCACTGCGGGCATACCCATTCCTCAGCTTTGCACATTTCGGAGACATCTAGCACTACTCTGATAAGGGAGACATTTAGCTTTGCAGGTGAAGAAATTGAGGCCCAACACTGAATGGGTAGTTATTTTTTCTGAACAGCAGGTAATGGAAGTGGGTTTTTCATAGTCTGGGCTGTGAGTTTCCAGAAGTTGTCATCTAGCACCCATTGCACAGAACTGAATAGCAGAATAGTCAGGATATTTTTAATCACAGTATTGCTCATTTCATTGCTATATGCATTTTACCTTTTTGGTTTTTTTCATTTCTGGGGATCTGTTCTGTGTCCCATGCCTATTAACATCTGGGGTTCCTGGATTACCCAAGCACCACATCTGCTGTGATGGTGTACCTCAGAGTGGATAAGAGGGATGGAAAACTCCGGTAGCTCACTGGTTTGAAACCGGCTTGGTCTGGAAATAACAAAGATTAATGCCATTGTGTGAGTTGTTTGCAGCCTTTTTGAAAAGTATTCATAGCCAAAGTCTGATTCCTACTGGACAGGAGTCCATGCTGCTAAAGCAGTTACAGCTGGTGCTGATAACCATCTCTGACATCTGTTTGTTTAACATAGAGGTCAAAGACTGAATAGGAGTGAAAACTGAACTTGGTTCTTCCTCTCCAAGTCACAGTTTAGACAGGTTATATGAGCATTGTAGAAATGTTCACATTACTGATGCTCTTCAGCTGTTGCCTGAAGAGGGAATTCATTGCTGTTGCCACTCTTGGAATTATTTTCTGGAGTGAAAAATGAAGGAGTGTGTGCAAAAGAACAATTTTATACATCAGCTAAAGCATTCCTGCATACCAAGGATCTATGTAATTTATGGGGGTTTGTTTTGATGACCAAGAAAAATCAACAATAATATCTCAGAGAAACAGATATTTCATTGAGTTAGGTATTGGTTGATTTTTTTGAGTAAGTATTGGCTCATGTGCCTGTTGGATGTATATGAGGGCACAAATAATAGTGCACACGTGCTGAGCTATACAGTGCAGAGCTGTACAGTACAGTTTACGCAAATGAGCGTTATGCAAGAGTAAGGTTTCATAAGAATTGGGTTTTTTTGCAACTGTTCAATTTCTTTGCTTTTTAAAAAGCAATGCCTAAGCTGAAATATAATACTCATTTTTCATGCTGTTTAGTCTTGCTTTGATTATTTAACAGGAGACTGAAAAATCACAGAAATGTTAGGCTGAGATGTTGTGTGTAACATAAAATTTGCTTATTACATCACTTCTGTTCAGGTTGCTTTGCAAAGTATTTACTCTATCGAAACAGAACTTGGACAAAATGCTCACAGGCACCTCTGTATTCCCAATGGATCTGAAATTTCATTGTGTCCAACCTTTGAGCTCCACCAAACTGTTTGGTCTTGATGTAGTCTGTAGAAGTAATGACTTCTAGAAGACATGGTACAGTACTAAAGTTAATGGATGGTACTGAACTTTCACTGTTAAAGCCAAGCCACCTCTTTACAAGTCTATCTAGATAAAGGTGTGTAGGCTCTGGAGACTTGCTTTACAGCCCCTGTTACTTCTCCTCAAATTTTTTTTTTTTCCTCTGGGGGTATCTTTTTCAAGACTCAGTTGTGGATGAATTTTCAAAAGAAGTTTTTGACTATCTTAAAACAACATGTTCATATCTGCTTCTGGAAGATAAAGCTGGATTATTTTCTCATGGGAGCTGAAATTCTGACTTGTTAGAACAGTCACAGTTTACTGAATCCAGCAGGCTTAAAAAATAATGTATTATGGTTGCAGGTTGAGTTGAAGCCATCTCTTAGCTGTCTCATTTCCTTTGGAAAACTGTTGTGGACACTTGAAAGATGTTTGGGGAAGAATTTGATGTTGCCTCAATTTTTAAAATACAAAAGTGTTTGAGCTAATAAGGAAGCACTGGTTTTAGCAATTCAGATGAGAACTCTTCTCTACAAGGCAGACTTCCCACATCACATCTTGACAGCTTTCCGAAGTGAGCTGCATCCAGCTGACATGGTAGCTGTTTGCAATGGGAGGTTGGATTTTTGTTTTGAAGTTGTATTTTTGCTGGTATATAATATCCTGCTCCTGTGCTACCTTAGGCATGCTCAGATTGTGCCAGCACTAAAAGACTTGGGTGTCAGTTGAATAAAACCATCTTTTCATACAATAAAACCCAACTCATCTGGTTGGGAGATACTCAAAAAACATTTTGCTCCTTTTCTCAAGGTTCATCTCTTTTGAAGTAGAGCAAATTTCTGATATTTTGAGCTCTTTGGAACACAGAACAATTATTTTCCTGTAAAATAAAATGCATGCTTCATATTTTGAAAGTATAGTTTCCATTGACCTGTTGCAGCTGTGTTTTGTGTTTACATTTTGTATGAACCATATGAAAAACTAATATCATGGTGTTTGTTACCTGTGAACAGCTTGGTCTCCGGTATTTGTTCAGCATGAGGCAGAATTACTAACAGGAGGCAGCACAGGATGTAATTCCCTCACAGCTACAATGTTTTCCTTCCTGCATCTTGCACCTCTCGTTAGAAACTAGAAACCTAGAAATTTCTGCAGCAAGTGAACCGGGAGCCTGCTAACACTGCACTTTAGTGACTGTTCAGCACTGTGGATGAGTGATCCCATGACAAAAAAATAATAGTCAATTATTTATTAAAAGGCCATTTCTAGTGTGCACGCAGTCCTACTTCATTTTATTTCATGGTAGTCTTCTGGCTCCTAGTGCCTCTTTCTTTGTTTATTCCAAGTTTTCAGTCCTTCACAGCTCCCAGTACCAGTCCTTAATACTTGGTATTGTGCCTCTCCAATGCCTTTGTTTTGCTGTTCCAAACCCGATGTAGACAATCCTGGATCCAGAATACCAGTAGCAGGCCTTTGCATTAAACTGAGCCATAGGAAACGTTCTATTGTCCTTGGATTCGAGGTTGTTTCTTCAGCCCATTCCTTCCTGCCATACCGACATGCATTTTTCTTGTGCACAGCATCATCTGGGTTCATGAATGCAGGATGCGTCTGTAAGAAATACAACTCTGAGAAGGTCTGCAATGCAGTGCTGAGTACCAGCATCCTTGGCTTGAAGTAACCACTGCACAAGATCTTGCATGTGTATGTTTTGTAGAGGGGACAGAGTGCCCCTCAGCTCTGCTGTGGGACATCTCATACCATTCTGTTGAGCAGGGTTGCAGTTTCCTTCTCTGGCCTTTTCTACTTCTATCTGCAGACAGCTTGATCAGCCTGTGAACAAAGGGCTGATAAATAGAAATTGAATTCTAACAAGATCAGGTGAGTTATGTTTCCTCTTACCAGGGCGTCTCCAATTTGCTGCTTGTAAGTGGATTTGCCAGCCCCTATTGCAGGATTCTAGTCTTATTCAAAAATTTTCATGAAAAATCCTGCCATTCAAAAGGAAATTGGTATGCTGTCCAGTTTCTGAGGCTGTATGGAATGATTGATCCATGTTTTCACAAGCTTTTTCTTTACAGTTATTAAACCTACAGACTTGAGCAGAGGTTGAGATTCTGTTGTAATCATCTGGCTCTAGGAGCTGGCAGTTGAAGAAAAATGCCATGCATTGCAGGACTTGTGAACAAATTGTGTGCTAGTGATGCTATAAACCTTCATAATTGTGTGCATTTTTCTTGTGCTGCAGTAATAAAAATGGAAACTAATGCCACATAAACGTATAGGTCTGTTCTATAAATTTATGGTGTACAGATTATATTTGGATGAGTAAGGACATCATTTGCAAGAAGTTACTTCACATATAATAAAGTGTTGTTTAAATGTTGTGAAAATATAATTTTCTACAAACAAAAGTGGCATATTTGAGCAAAAGACTTGTGAGCAGATGCTTGATGCAAGGCATTTTGTCATACCCAAGGGTATGTCTGAATCTGTGTGTGTAATCCACATATGTATATTTTTTTGTCACATGTAATATATTATTTAGTGTCACAATGTACATCTTCCCCATGATTTTGAGTTTTTTCTGCAGGTATGCATTGTTTTTTTGTACATAAAAGTCTCTAGTCACATGTGCAGCAACAAATAACTTGTGTGGAGAAGAGGAGCAAAGGAATCATACCTTGAAATGAGATTTAACTCTTCACTGTGTATAGTCTTGGCTCAGAACAAATGCTTTCTCTTTCATTAGTCTAAGAAAATGAAAATTTAAAATATATTTAAAACTGTTAGCTCATGTTTGCTGGTGTAAAGTTGGCCCTGACTGATGGCTTCACACACTGTAGTCTTTGTTGGCACCAATCTTGGATGTGTTTCATGAAATGCGTATTTATTGAAGGTGTATCTGGGGTGTGGGTGTGTATATTTATATATATAAAAAGTAAAAGTATATGTGTATATATATGCCTATATATACTAATATATTGTATACACTGTTATACATACCTAGCTGTGTATATTTATGTATATGTGTGTATATATATGTGTATATCTCAAAGGTTGTAGCTAGGTTGTGTGCTTGCCATGTGGAAGATACCAGCCAACGCTCCCTATTTTGTCAAACTAATTTTCTGGGGATTGAGGGCAGATGGAGAGCACATCTATTTCTGTTTAAAGCAAACGTCATTCTCAAAGCTTCTGGTTTTAAAAATTTGTGATTTAAGGTCCTTCTTTATTATGGTCAGTGAGTGCTGCATTCTGCAAGTGCTACAATTGTATGTGCTCTTTCTGCAGCTTCGCCAGTGACCCGTGTTGGGAATGGGCATGTATGCATTCATGGGAGAACTTGTCATCAGATGCCAGCTGCTCCATGGCAACTGACCTATATATGCTCTGATCCCACCTCAGATATGAACACGTTCACAGAACCTGAGTAAACAGAGTGAAAAAGGGCAGCTGGGGGTTGGAGTGGAAGCTGATCTCCAGGGCTCCCTTCCCTTATTCTGCGATACCTTGGTGCCCCATTGTAATATATGTGTATGGTCCATGCTCCCAACTTTGATTTGGATAAAGCGCTTCACAACCTTAGAGCCTATCCCTGTGTATGTGATAATTAAGAGGACTCCTGGAGGGAAGATGGAGTAAAATCTTTCTCAGCACCTTTTCCCTTGGAGTATACGTGCCACAGTGGTGAAAATAAGTACTGTAGATGAGATGCAGAAATTTTTGTATTTCTTTTAGTTATAGCTATATTTCTCTGTAATTGAGTTAAATATTTTAAATTAACATCTGCACTCAAAATTAAGGGTCCTTCCTGGATTTAAGTAACGGGGCACTGGAGGAAAGGTGACATTTCCAGCATTACAAAAAGGTTAGAGCAAATGCCATAATGTTTGTGACATGCCTGGGGCAGAAGTGCCCCATGCAGTACACACATAAAAAGAACAATTTTAAAATGTCCACAACCATATTTTGCCTTTAAAACACCATTTTTTTTTTTAAAAAAGATAGTTCTTAAGATTCATGCATGTCAAAAATACTGACAAGTTATGCTCTTTCTTATGCTGTGATCCCATCTTGTTTCATCAGCCAAGCATGGTCAAAGTGCCTAACACAAGAATCCCTTCACTGACTTTGTACAGTATAGATTAATGGGCTTAATTTCCATCCTTGCTGTCACTTGAGACCCTCTATAGCCAAATATGGCATCTTTTGAATAAAATGTAAAACTGATTTACCTGCTCTAAGTTTCTGTTATGATATCTTAAATATTTTCCCCACAAAGTTTCAGTGAGTATCCTTTCACCAGTTTTCATTTTCTTCAGAAATTATTTGAAGTGTAGTCTATTGTGTCCACAAATAGAAATTGTGCACTTGAAGGACTGGAAATAAATTGTTTATAGTCATATTTTCTCTGTGTTGTTCTCTAAAAATCAGGAAATCTCTTTTGTTAGGTCTTAATCAATGTACTCTTCAGGTGCTGAGATTTCTGTATACCTGAACTGTTTCCCCTTGATTACTAGCTTCACACAGGGGGTGATGTCTTGCATTACGCTATTATCCATCTACTGTTGAGAGAAAACAAGTCAAACTGGCAGGTTTGGGCAGAGCTGCCATTTAATGCTTTATGCACATCAGCTAAATGCTGTGGTCTGGGTTTGACTCATCAGCTCACAAAGCATCCAGAAGTCAAGTACTGATGGCGCTTCTGCTACTGTGATCTCGAGAGTGGAGTCCTTTTTCTTTGCAGAGCTTGCTGAGGTTATGTTTGGGTTGAAATGTGGCAGCTGTACCCATGGACTATGTGCATTTGATTTCTGTATATGGTTGACTATAGTGAATACTGTGGGTGCCATTTCCTGCACGTGAGCATGAGAGGTACTGAGAAGTAAACCGTTCTGCTCTCTTGTAGTGTGCTTTCACTTTTGAATGTGATATTAGAGTACTTTGTGGCCTCTCTCTGTTAAGACCTATCATTTAGTTGTATGTTCTGTTTCCTACCTCTGTGTACTATCGTGCAGCCGTCTCGGGACATAACTGAATCTTTTTGTTTTGAACCATTTTGTTTAAGGAAAATGTTAGAAACCTGTTGAATGCCCCTGTAGACTGTGTCAGTTGGATTATGTGTGTGCATGTGCTTGTTGACTGCTTCAGAAAACTCCCAAGAGTTTTAAAGATGGAACTTCCCTTAACACTGTTTGATTCTTCCCAAGCAGATCATCTTTATCCAGGTATCCACTAATTCTAGCTGTTATATTGTATTTTTCCTGGTACAGACGTTATAGGCCTGTAGTTCCCCAAAACATGTTTTGATGACTGGTTTGCAGCTTTGAGGTCTTCATGTACCAAGAAATCTTAAATGAAGGTCACATACCACTAGAATTTCACCTGTTTCATTCTCCAGTGCTCTCCTGGGTGAATGCAGTCCCACCCTGGCAATTTGTTGATGTTTATTTTTATTATGGGTCTCATTATCTCTTTTATGCTTAATTTAGTTTCAGACAGATCCTTTGCCAAGCTTCATCATGCTCCTAAATACACACATGCTCACTTGCCAGGGTCCTGGTATAAGAATTACTTGCTGCTTCTAAGGTGTATACCATGTAAAGAGTTCTCTTAGTTCTTCTACAATGACTTCTTGCCTGCAAGAGCTTCATTTCTTGCCCTACCATCACCTTGCCCCCCTGGACTGTCTCGTGGATTTGGTGCTCCTGGAAGAAAGATTATGGCTGGTTTGAATTCCTTTCACTAATCACTGCTTAGACTGTTTTTGCCCATCTAATTGTATTTTTACCTTTAATCTGCTGGAGTTTATGATCCTGATTTTCTTCAGCTTGCAAATTCAGCTTTTTGAATGATGCCGCCTTCACTCTAGTAATCTCTTAGTTTGCTGTTAGTCACACTGGTTTCTTTCAATTTATGAAGCCCTTCCTAGCAGGAGGTGTGCATTAGCGCAGCATTTCCAGTATCGTCTCCATTAGTAGTCTTCATGCTGTCTGCAAGGACTTAATTTTCTTAGCTACCACTTCTAGCTTATTGTTAAAAAACTTCCCAATTTTTTCATACCTCCCCTTTCTGAAGGTTAGCGTGGTCATAAGTTGAATCTGAGCATGTTACAGTCAATGTTAAAGAGCAACTTCTACTGCAAAGCATTGCACTAGGTGTTGCTTGTTGTTTGGTACCAGCTCAGTAATTGCATTTACTCCTGTGGCCTCCCTAGCCAACTTCTCTGTAAAACAATCCCTGATAGCATCCAAACAGTTCACCTCTGTTACACATTTTAGTGTGATGCTTGCCCAGTCTATATGGCAGGAATTTAAGTCACCCAAAGCCCTCCTGTTGTCTGCCCTTGCTGCCTCTCTGACTTCTCTCAGCACGTCAGTTATCACTTGCTAACACAAC
>VZTO01026684.1:0-50021 GCA_013400615.1 Syrrhaptes paradoxus
ATAGGATGAGGGTTAATGGTTTTCAGCTGAAAGTGTGTAGATTTAGGTTCGACATTAAAAATAAATTTTTCACTGTGGGGGTGGTGAGACACTGGAACAGGTTGCCCAGAGAAGCTGTAGATGCCCCATCCCTGGAGGGGTTCAAGGCCAGGCTGGATGAGGCTTTGAGCAACCTGGGCTAGTGGAGGGTGTCCCTGCCCATGGCAGGGGGTTTGGAACTGGATGATATTTTAGGTCCTTTCCAACCCAAACCACTCTGTGATTCCATGATTTTACCTCCACTATGCCAGGTGCCTCTTTTGGGACCACAGAGCACAGAATATAAATGGGCTGAGTATAAAGTAGACCTAACAAGAGCTGATAATACTTTCCCTGCATCTCAACAGTGGTGCAAATATGACTGCATCACTGTAACATGCCAGACATGATGACAAGGAAGGTTTATGCATTGTGTAGGTAGAAAGTGCAGTGAGAGAAAGAGATGAGCTTTCACCAACTCTGTTAACATGTGCTAATGGAGTAGCTCAAGAATTTATCTAATAATTAAATAAATAAATGTCTTTTAACTTCACTAGATCTACAGCTTCTTCATCCCCCAGTACCCCCAGTGTTAACAAGATCATGGTGTTACCATTTCCGGAGTTTGCCACAATCTACAACGTAAATAGAGAACTGCTTTCAGAGAGTGGTATTCTTGTTTGAGTAGTTTTCCTTGTCAAAAAAATAAACAACAAAAAAGTAGGGGGAGAGGAAGCATTCTTTGCCAAAGCCAAAATTTTAAAAGAAATTTGATATCAGTTGTGACAAGACTCTTAGAAACTTTCTTAAGGAGTCTCTTCCACTAGCCTTTCTGATCCTGTGCAGAACTTCAGTTTGCTCATTTTAGTGGCATTAATTTACTCCCACAATATGCTCTTCTCGAATGGCTTAGTCCACTTGTTTACCAGGCTTTGGGCTAGGGTACATCGGAAGAACAGCTCAGAATATCAATACAGTCCCTCCAGAAACTACCCACTACTACACTGCTCAGTATTGTTTGTTACTAAACTTACTTTACTATAAGAAGTAACAGATTGCAAAACGCTGGACTCATTCTGTTTGTTAATTTTGGGCTGGTCTTGGACAGCCTGAATGAACACGTATTCCTCTTATTTAAAAACGCAGATCCACAAAGCAACCATGTGCCTAAAATGGCAAAGTTATGCCAACCTCCTTTTCTTTACGAAACACTTGTATAGCTCATCAGCAGGTTCAATTTTGGTCAGGAGTGCAAATGCTTGACAGAAATAAATACCGGCACAAAAAGAAGCTATTTGAATTTCAAACCAAATATAGACAAAGTGATGTCGTCTGGGATGCAATAGCAGCTTGAGCTTGAAGGCAAATGACTTCAATTGCCAAGATAACGCACAGCCAGAAGGCTCTGTTAAAGCTCATTACCAATGTTAATAGTGTCAGGAAATGTCTGTCTTCAGCCAGATCACACATCTGTCTCCAGATTGGAGTACTACAACGATTTTCCATCAAATTCAGGGAGAAGAGCCTGCAGAGGCTTTGGCTTTCTTTAAACAATAGAAGAAATGGGGACAGAAGGAAGGAAGGAAGGGGGAATCCTGTTTCAGGATTTGTCCTGAGCTCTGAACCCCTTCCTCTGCAAAGCTCTTCATGTCCTGACAATTTCCTATGGGTGAGCTCAGGGATGGAAGGCTGTACCTAGTAAAGTCGGTGAGGCCAGACTTTTGCCTCGTTTTTCCCAATATGAGCCAGAAAATTGAGATTTTACCCTTGAAAAAACTCACCAGAATTGAAGCCCTTGAAGTATTCTGACAGGAAATTTCTTATAGCCCCCCAATGTAATCTTTCTCTAGGCACATCGTACAGTTGAAAGCTGTAGTTAAAGAAATATTTTATTTCCAGAAATTAGAAAGAGAAAGAAGGGAAATGTTTCCACAGTTTGCACAATATATTGAAAGAAGGTTGAAAGGCAGTTTTGGAATTGAAACTGTAAGTAAGAAAAGCTCCACTCTGTGTCTATGCCTTTGACCAGTGAATACTTCCAAGTCAATTCATCCTTCCAAACCTCAAGGTTTCCTACTTGAAGACCTAGATAGCTAATAACCTGTCTGAAACAGGTATTATCAGATCTAGTTTATAATGACCAGTACTCAGACCTGTCCAGGGGATCTATTTCCATTGATATGAACCTCTTAAAGTTTCTATCCTGGCTATCTGTGAGAATTAAGTGACGAAAACAGCACCCACAATTTGTTGAGCACTTTGAGTTACACGAGAGAAATTCAAAAGTTATGCAGGTTTATATTTCCAAATGCAGTTTTTATAAAGACAAACTTCAAAATATTTTCATAAACAGAGGTGCTGAAAAATCCCCTAATAGGTCTGGCTATGGTGTTCTCTTGGTATAATAATTCAAAATCAGGTAATGAAAGCTGTATTGTTCCTAAGGGAGAGGAAGATGGGAAAACTAGTCGTTTATAATTTGCTGTTGTCCTGAAAGGACAACAAAGGAAAAGATTTTCTAATCTTTCACCAAAGAAGTCCCATTAGGGGCAAATAAAACGATGTTATAGAATTTAGATTTCTTGGAAGCCTTTATTTATTTTAATCTTCAGGAAGTAAGTGCACATGTTTTTTCAAGAATTCATTAACTTCAAAAATTGTCTTCTTCCTGCTTCACAAGCAGTCATCCGAGCGAGGGAAACACCTCTTAAAAATAAAAGTTGCTTCTATCTAAATACTTACACCTCAGGGTATGAAGAGAACGGAGCCGGAGGGCTTTAGCAGACATCTATGGATGCGTAAATCCTGACTTCTTTGTGAGCTCCCCATCCAGCAGCTCAGAGTCAGCAACGCACTAAACTGTCTGCAGCAGCCAGTCAGAAGAGGAAAGAATATTTCCAGGGTCTGCAGCTTTAGTAAGTAGTTTTGCAGGAGCTGTATAATGGTTTTAGTATGCATTGTTACAGTTTAATAGGCAGTCTGTTAAACCTGGGGGAAACTCAATGGAGAACTTGGAATAACCGTTGGCTTCAGGAATGGGCCTAGATGTATCCTTTATAGTTTTCAGTGGTTTTTTTCTACCCTTTGTGTTGCTTAGGACACTTATATGAAAACATCATGGGGTTTAAGAGCTCATTTATTCAAGCAAAGAATAATTCACCAGATATGACTGCAATGGTTTATACTTCTGGTGTGATATATAAACAACAACTCACTATTCCCTGACATTGCACTTAACAGCTGAGGAAATTAATTACATGTGACAACAAACTGCTTCTAGAAAGCTAGTGGTTGTAAAAGCCTATTTCTGGTTTTAGAATAAAGAATAAGCAAAAATAATTATTGACATAGAATATCCCCCCATCTCCCCCTGTGACTGCATGCACAATTAATTTGGAACAGAATATCTATCTTGTGGTTTCCCCTTTTTCTCTTTGGGTTTTAAACTTTCGGAAAGGAGATATGAATACACTTCAACAAAGTAACATATTTGAGCCCCATCCTCCTGCTACAAAAAGGACCTTAAAGAGGCAACTGAATGAGCTCATGGCACAGAGGTCACTCAACAGCCAAAAATCAGTATCTCTGCAGACAGATACAGAAATGGAGACCTCAGTTCAAGGTGGTCAGCAGCTCTTGCTGCTTCTCCTCAGTTGCTCACCTGTGCCTTTTCTCCCTTCTCTAGCACAGAGGGGCTCTGTGTCCCAGTGGAGTCCAAAGCAAACCCATTGTTTGGCTGCTCTGTAAGATGCTGGCAGCCCTCATCCTCTTCTGATTTCAAAGGTACGCAGATTTTTCAAAGGGTCTAATTCTGTTTAGCCGTTCTTGTGCTGCAGAGGCGCTGGGTGTTCAGCAGCTAACACCATAAAGCCTTTCTTTCTTCCTGATTTGCCCAGGCATGCACAGTTCTTCCCATCAGCACCTAACACACGGTGGTCACCAGTGTCACTAATTGCTGTATTTCAGAGCTTTGCCAGGGTGCACTAGTGTGCTTTGCTCTGAATGAGCAGAAACAGGGAATTCAAAAAGGAACCTAAAGGCTTTTAACTCCTAATCTTCATTTAAAAACTAGCCCAGATCATTAGTGAACATTTGTTATTGCATCGGACAGATGTTTGGTTGCCATAGAGAAATGAGCCATGGTTCTCATTCCAGTGCCTAGCAAGCCAGTCCTCACATGCCAGTATCCGTCCTTATAGCAGGAACCAATCACAGTGCTTCTTGGAAGGAGCCAAAATCTGAACAGGCATTGTGAGAGGATGGAAATGCCGTGCTCCGCTGGCATAGGAAATCACACATGCTGCTGCGTGTTCTAGCTAACTGGCGTTTGAAAGTCATACCTCCAGCTTGAAGTATAAATAAATTGTTATTAAGGAAGTCTAAGGAATGACTGAATTTATATATGAGCATATGTATGGCTGAGTCCCAAACTTCCCTCACAGATTTTCTAAATGCCCCTTGGTTATGATGATACAGTAAGTTATTGCTTGGCCCAGAGAACGGACATTTATAACTATACTAAAAGGTTTCCTCTTAGGAGCAAGAGGTAAAACCAGTCTGACCGACCTTCTCCACAGTTTTATTCCTCTACATTGTGAGCAAAACCCTTTTTTCTTGGACCAAGGCTGAGCAGACACCAGCCAAGCTCTTTTTGCTTTCCAAGTCTCCATGCCAGTTAGTCCTGCTCCACCCCACGGAGTCCTTGGAGTGTCTTCCCAGGGCCAGAGTTGGTTGTTTATCCAGCTCTGTTGTTTATCAGCTCTGTCTGCTCCAGACAGTCACTGCAGCATCACAGCAGGGCACATCCCATGCCCAAGGCCACGGCCACGCTAGCTCCAGCTGCCCTGCCTGCTTCCCAAGCTCTCCTCACCCTGCCCCGGGGCTGCAGCATCCTGGCCAGCTCAGGAATCCCAGAGGAGAGCTCCTCCTGATCCACTGCAACTTCTCCCTATGCCTCAGTGGCACCTGGCCACGCACAGGTGATGAGGCATAGAGGGGTGCCATCTTGAGCCCTGAAAATATTGTTTAAATCCCGCTATAGACTTTCTGTAAGCTACCGATATGGTCCAGCACGGCAATGCTATCTCTTGGTAACATAAAAAATTGCACTAAAAGCATTGCTCCTATTTGCACAAGGTTCAAAGGCATAATTTTTCAGAAAATACTCCTCGCCCAACATCATCAACTTTTCTTGGGAAGCCACTATCAGTTATCTAATTCTGCAAATGTTTCCCAAGAAAATGTATTACCCTATTTAAGATGATGGAAATTTTCATTACTTCTGCTAGCTCTGATAGTACAGTGGTGTTGGTTTTTTTTCTGTACAGAATGTGACTTTAGTCCCTTAAACTGTTTGAATAAAATACGAACCTTAATCTTACAGTCATAGATTTTCTTATGATTGTCTCTTCTTTGGAAGAAGAAAAAAAGAATAATGAGTAGGTGCTCCTTTAGAATACCAGAAACTGCAGGCAGAAAAAAATCAACAATTTTTAGAAGAAAATTAATGTATCATGGATAAAGGCTTTCTGTATATAAACAGTTTGATTAATAACACTGCTGGTATGTTCGTAGAAGTGTTACAACAATTTTGTGGCAAAGATGATACATTATTAGTCAGAGTATGACTTCTTTACAGAAAGGTCACCATCAGCTTCAAGACTGCTACGCTTAGCCTTGCACCCTGTTGCTTTACTGTTTCCCCTTTTCTGCCCCTTTCTTTGTAGCTTGAAATTTGTATCTTCATAATAGAAAAAAAAAAAGCCCTGGCTGAGTGAATAATGTCATAGATAATGGCCATCTGCTGCCCTGGAGACAACACCCAGGAGAGGACATCCACTGACGTGTACAATCAGGTCCCTCTGAGGAACACAAAACTAATGTGAATTTGGATCAGTACACAATTTTGTTGTAGGTAGATCTAGTCTCTAATCTTAGAGAAGGTATGTCCTGCAGATCCTTGGGATTCTGTGACTTAAACTGTGCATATGTTACACCCTTCAAAGCTGGGACACATTGGGACTCTTCTCTCTTATGGAACATTTTTAAAAGTCAACTGCTCAAAAGCATAGCAATGGCAGAAGCCTGTCTTTGTTAAAATAATTTGCTTAGACTCTATGAAATTGTACCAATCTTCTTCATCTTCTTTGATGTGTGATTTTACCTATATCTAGGATTTACTGTCAAAGTTATTTTTTCATGAGGGTCTTTTGTATCCTGCTGTTTACAGGGCATCATTTCTGGAAAATTCACCTGAGGTGAAATAACTTTGTGTTAAAATGTAATGATTCAAGTTCCTGACTTGTGAATTGTAAAGAAGTTTAGGGGAAAAAAAAAAAGAAAAAATAAAAAGAAATATAACAGTAAAGATACTGCTTCTACCAGTATCCAGAAAGCAGCTGGAGTGTGGCATGTTGTGTAGCTGGATCACCAGCAGAGCACAAAGTGTCCAGCTGTGCATATCAGACAGCCAAATGTTGTGTTTAAAGCATGCTAATTAACCAAACCATTCCCGGAATAAGGAGAAAGAAATTGCCCAAAGTGATTGCACAATATTTCATTCTTTTTCATCTGTCCATTCAGTTCACATGCCAATAAACTTCAAGCATTTTTAAAAGAATGTGAATTACTTGTCCAACTGCTGAAAGATCTGAAGATCTTTGCCTTTTCTCTGTTACAGTGGGTGGATGCTAAATATTAAACTAATGAAATTTATTGACAGCTATGTAGTAGACCAGATTCATTTACATGGGCAGAAATCCAGTAAAGTTACCAATAAAAACAGTTGCTTCCAAAGCAAAATCTTAAAAAATGTAGCTTTCCAAATTCTGCTAAATGATGGTGCAACCAATCCCCTCTCCTCAAAGGTTTACCAGTAGAACAGGGTAAACCAAAAAGGCATTTTCAGTTGGAAATATTCAATCACTTTATAATGAAATAGGATGGGCAAACCTCAAAACATTTGGTTTAGATCGATGTAAGTAATGAAAAGTGTTCATGCTTATTCCAGGGTTTCAAGCTATAAAAAAACAGGGATGCACATGCTATGATAATCGCATGTCATGCAAGACATCTTGTAAAGTTGGAAATGTGGCTAGAGAGAAATCTCATGAGGTTTCAGCCCCCCACACTTTAAAATTATATTTCCTCTGATGTTTTAATGAAAGTATATGCTGCACATATGATATTTTTAACATCCACCAACTGCAGAAATACTTTAGTTATATAAGTGATTGAGCCTTGACGATATTTGAGCAAACTTGTCCTAACTGAGAGCCAGAAGCTATTCCTTTTCAGAATGATCTTATTTTAGGGAAAGATTGCCTGGACCGTTTCTCAAAAGCATGAATTGAGATCGTTCGACAGTTAATTCACTCCCCAGCTGTGGCCATCATCAACTGCCAGTCCATTTCACCAGCAGACAGAATATATATATCTTCATTTAAAGCCTTTGAATCAAAGTATAGACCATTCTGGAAAGCAATGCCAGGCACTTGACACTTTTTCAGGACAAGTGTTTTCTAACAAATAGTATATCCAGAGCTAAATGTAATACAACTCTGCCATGGAAGTATGCAACTACCTTGCTCTTGCCCAGACAATCACAAAAGTGCTTTTCTAGCCAAATGATTTGCTTATTTGCTTACCTTATACATTTACATGGTTTTGGACAGGAAAAATAATCAGGAGGGTGTCAGATTAGGTTTCCTTGGGGAAGGTGGGAAGATACATCGTCAGAGGAGAGTTGTTTTTGTTAATTAGAATACTAACAGCAAGCATGTCTATACAATCACCTTCTGTCTAATTAATTTAAATCTAAGCAAACAGAACATGAACTCCAAGTACAAAGGAACTGATCTTATTGTCAGAACTTGTCATAAACAGGAACATTCGCAATTGCCTTAGCAATTAACAGCCAAAATTGTAAGAAGGCCAGCTCCCAGCCAGTATAAATCAGCGTAGCTCAATTAAGTTAAATATGGCAATATCAATTTATGCAAGCTACGGACTTGACCTCAAGTGGAGTTATAAACTGTGTAACCAACTATGAATAAAATGCATTAACGTCTATGGTGGGTAACATCCAACAGTAGGTAGTACAATATTGGCCATGTTTACAAACCTATGGAAATAAGTTATAAATCCTCAGTATGTCCTCTTCATCCACATATGACAGTATAAGCTGTGTGTGAAATCTTAAGAGCATCTTTCACCAAGGCTGCACCATTAGCGTGCTCATCTGTAGCCACAAAGGCCACACAGCATCCTCCTACATCACGTCTATCTTTTCACACATGCGCAGTGCATAGACTAGAGAGCATCCATGTGTGTAAGCCAGAATGAAATCTCTTCAGCATCAAAATAAGCTGCTAACAAAGGCTTCACAAAGGCACAGGAATGGCCTTTGAAATTAGACAGGTTTTATGGCATGGTACCATCAAGGTAAGAGGGAAAAATTAAAGGAAGAAAGAGATCCAGGAGCCAACTGAGAGAGAAGGGGGTTACTCAGAGTTTTTTCATTTGCAGTCTTGGTTTCTGCAAAGATGAGGAAAATGCTCACTTCAGAAAAATCATCCAGATGGATCAAGATTTTCCACTAAAAAAAAAAATAATTACACTTTGCAGGTCTTTATCTGATATCCCTTTGTATTTAAAGTGGTCCAGAAATGCTGTTTCAAACTCACCACCCGCACATCACTTTTACAGACCAGGCTTCACGCAGGACTAACGTCTCCCATAGCAAAATACTAAGTGGTACCCATGATGTCTGCATGGATATGGCACTCAACTCCAGCACCAGACACGTTAGAGCACAGGAACACTACTTAGAACTTTTGAAATCCAGCTCCTGTGAGGTAACATGCCACTGTAGGAAAATGTAGCTTAATTTTGAAAAGAAAATAAATTAAAGCATCTCTGATTACTTTTATAAGATGAGAGATAATGCTTCAACTTAAGGAATGTCAAAATGTCTCTGGATTCAGATTTTTCTGGAATTTTCATTATAATATTTTTTGTTCCCATTTGAGGAAAAAAGCAAATGTTAAAAT
Source organism: Syrrhaptes paradoxus (assembly GCA_013400615.1). Lineage (NCBI taxonomy): Eukaryota > Metazoa > Chordata > Aves > Pterocliformes > Pteroclidae > Syrrhaptes > Syrrhaptes paradoxus. Next base: position 9,069 of record VZTO01026684.1, read on the forward strand.
ACGCAATTTTCCTGTGGGATAGAAGCTCCAAATTTAGTTCTGCTACAGCAGACATAAAAATAGAGTTGTCATAATGCAGAAAGATATGTGTTTTCCATGCGTACACATACTTCAGTGCTACTGTCTTTCCCTGACTTCTCCAAGAGGATTTTTCCTACCCTAAATGGCACCTGGCTTTTCCTTGTTAGACTTTATGTAGATCTCTGTGCCTGGTATTTGTGCCTCCAGGCTGCTCAAACTGAAAAAAAAATAAAAATATTGTCCATCAAAGTAATTTAAAAGAGATGTATCTGGTAACACCAAGTTGCCAGCTAGTGAATTGTAATTATTTGAGTGGGCGACCAAAATGAGTTTTGACCAAACAGGCAAGGAACCTTGAGAGAGGGATTCCAGCCTGCACTTACCTGCCATTTTCAGAGCTTTTCTCCTAAGCCATTTGTATGTCTTCTTCCAAGTGATCACTGGTAATTCTCCAGTGCTACCTCTGATGCATCCTTGAATCACAGAATCTTGGCCTTTTAAAACCGTTACAAGACCCCACCGGGAGTACTGCATCCAGCTCTGGAGTCCTCAGCTCAAGACATGGACCTGTTGGAGCGAGTCCAGAGAAGGGCCATGAAGATGGTCAGAGTGCTGGAGCACCTCCTGTACAAGGACAGGCTGAGAGAGTTGGGGTTGTTCAGCCTGGAGGAGAGAAGGCTCTGGGGAGACCTTACAGCAGCCTTCCAATATTTAAAGGGGAGCCTACAGGAGAGACGGGGAGGCACCCTTTATCTGGGGGTGTGTTGATAGGATGAGGGGTTAATGGTTTTAAACTGAGCGTGGGTAGATTTAGATTAGATATTAGGAAGAAATTTTTCCCTGTGAGAGTGGTGAGGCAGTGGCCCAGGTTGCCCAGAGAAGCTGTGGATGCCCCATCCCTGGAGGGGTTCAAGGCCAGGCTGGATGAGGCTTTGAGCAACCTGGGCTAGTGGAGGGTGTCCCTGCCCATAGCAGGGGGGTTGGAACTTGATGATCTTTAAGGTCCTTTCCAACCCAAACCATTCTATGATTCTATGATTCAAACTCACCTCAGTGCAAACGCCTGGACACCTCCTCTCCTGGTCCCTTTCAAAATGTAGACCCCAGACCCCAGAGTTCCCATCCCCTTAACTGTTTTCTCAAGCCTCCAGATCTTTACTCCCCTATATTAATATCCTTCCTTTGTTGCTCTCCAGCTCAGATCTACTGCCTTGATGTCTCCTTCTGTCTCCCACCATCCTGTGTTTCCCATTACAGAGATGTCACTTTTCTTCTCAGTGACCCACCTTCACCCCTGAGAACCCAGACCCTCTCAGGTGCCCCTTCTCTATCTGCCACGATGTGCCTTATCATTTCAGCTCCCTACCTATCCCCTCCAGCAGCTACTAACGCTGCTGATATTTAATATTTCCCTTTTCTCCTCTCTGTCCTGCCTGCCACAGACAGCCAAATCTGCCAGCCTTGAGATCACCTCTGTTTTCTCATTGTCTCTCCCCACAGGAGCTAACTCCTGGCTCCTGGTAAGGAGCACCTTCACAGTGTTTCATCCTGTATTAACCTGAAAGTCTTTGTTGATCCAGGGGGAGAAAATCAGGACACGAAGCAACACTAGCCAAAGCAGTTCCTTATTTCTAGTTAGGGACTTATTATCTTCCAATTTGTGTGAGCGTACATGAGAATTAACTTCATTCTAGTCAATTAATTTCAATTAATATATTTCAGTTCATACTACAGAAAGGGAAAGTCAAACTTCTAATTATATCACTATCCAGAACATCATATTGTACAGTGTAATGGTTCTCATACCTCTGATATGTTCGCTCACTACCAACACACTCGAAATAGAACGAGCTTGAGGTTATCAAACCATGTTTTCACCTGCCAAATCTGGCTTTACAAGCTTCTGATGAAATGCTAAATGCATCAGTTGTAAAGTATTCTCATTCCACATAGATATTTGGGAGCTATTTCAGTTGTAATGTTTTCTTTCTAAAACCTCATTCCCTGACTGAGAAAACCATTTGCCCAGAAAGGTTTTTGAGCAAAGAAAATCTCATGGGTGTACGCTATAATTTCCCAAACAGAATATAAACCAGCAGAAATGTCCACACTCTTTTTTTTTTTTTTGGTAGTAATATTCAGCAATTCACATAAACTACACGAAATAAACTTCTGTGTGGAGCTAGCCTTCAGCTTTAGGCATTTCCATTTCACAGTCAGCAAAGGCATTTCCATTTCACAGTCAGCAAACATTGTGTCAGCCCCAACCGGCTGGGTGTCTTGCACCATCGATAAACACCTGGGGTTTCAAAGAGCACTCAGTTAAAACAATTAGAGAACTACATTATGTTTATATTACTCTGCCATCCGACTGCCATCGGAGACCTGCACCAGGCTCCCTAAAGGCGGGTGCAAAGGGACAGTTTGCCATGGTGCTGGGCTGTGACGGACACTGCTCTCTCCTTCCTTCCTTTGCCAAGTCAGAAGCCCTCAGACTGTGGAAGCAGTCCTAGCAGGTGATGCTCACTAACCGGACACTCCAGCTTGCTCATAAAGCATGGCTAGAGATAGCCTTTTTATTTCTTGTCGACATGCTTGCTAGACAGATGCAGAATAACTAAACGTTCTCAGCAGGTCATTAATTACATTTGTGAGGGCTGTTTTATATACCCATGCTTGTCATATTAATGGCAAATAAAACAAAATACAAGGTTTCTTCATATTTCAGTCCAGCAGATTACACTATGATACTCGTATTTTCCTTCAAATTAACTTATTTAGAAATTGTTTTTAAATCAACTTACATTTATCCATAAGCATGCACCACTTGTGATGGTTTTGTGCCTTTGCTGGTACAGTGGTAAGAAAAGGTTTTAGTCGATTGTCAGATACGCAGCATTAAACATTTTTAGCTGGGGATGAGGGGTAATGGTTTTAAGCTGAGTGTGGGTTCAACATTAGGAAAAATTTTTTTCCTGTGAGGGTGGTGAGACAGTGGCCCAGGTTGCCCAGAGAAGCTGTGGATGCCCCATCCCTGGAGGGGTTCAAGGCCAGGCTGGATGAGACTTTGGGCAACCTGGGCTAGTGGAGGGTGTCCCTGCCCATGGCAGGGGGCTTGGAACTTGATGTTCTTTAAGGTCCCTTCCAACCTAAACCATTCTATGATTCTACGAAGATTAGGGAAATAAAATATGATGACAGTATGGGAAGGTTCATTGGAAAATGAATCACAAAAATAAAAAATATTTTATTTTCATTAAGAACAGAAAACAGTCCAGAAATTGGTAATCTTCATGTACTTTCCTTTTTAACAAGAAGGCTGGAGGCTTCTGAAAAAATGTCCAAGAAGAAAATGACATCTCCACATACACATGCGAAGGAGCCCAGAAGCACAAGAGCAGACAGGAACCCAAATAACCCAGGCTGGGAGATGGAGTCTCCAATCCACCTCCTGTCAGGGCTGTTCCCAGCATCAGCCCCGTGATCCAGGGCAGGGACACCCAGCACCAGGAGTAAAGGAGATGCTGGACCACCCTGCAGACTGAGATGGTTTGCTGCCTGTCAGCGTTTGGGATTTATCATGGAAACAGTGACAGAGTGAATACAATAGAGTTTGAAATACCTATAGGGGAGTATCGGCCAAAAGACTGAAGAAAAAAAGAAAAATAAGAGATGACAGAGAACATAAAAAATAACTTCCGGTAGATTTCACTCATGACTGTGTCTGTTTAGTCATTGTTTTTTTGGTATAGTACATCATCTTCATCCTTGAACAATATTTTCAAAAGAAAACAAAACTCTTGCGGAAAAAATCCATATCTGTGAGAACTGGTATTTCCAGTAGGAAAAGATTAGGTTTTAAGAAGAAAATAAATCATTTATTTTGGATGTGGGTAAATACTATGAAAACCTGTTCCAAAATTTCAAAAGTGGGAGTTTAATCATCATGCAGGAAGTTAATTCCCTGCTATCTTGCATTTTGACATATCTCACTGCATTTCTGTTTCTCGCAGAGATATGCCTTTGACAATCAGCAGTCTCAGAAGGACAGGTGAGACAATTGGTAGGGCTCTTACCACACATTCCCCTGCCATTTATAATTTAGCTTCTTTCCTTCCAATTATTTATGTAGCAACTCATATTTTAAAGTTACTACTGTTAATCTGTTCTATTTGTCGTGTTTTATAAATTGAAATTCCATACCAAGATTTAGGTGCAGTTTAGATTTCAGGTTTCCCTGTCAGTCCCACAGGCAACTTGATAAATCCTGACATATGTTGTGTCGTGGAGGCCAGGAATTATTTAACCGAACTAAATGACACTGTAGCATCATAAGTAATTAGAGCTTTCTTCTCCAAACAAAAAAAAAATTATAATCTCTCAGCACAGTCCCTGTCTTCTCTTCTCTTTCTTCTTTCTTGCTTGACAGCAGCAGAATTTCCAAAAAGATCATCTCTATCCTTTGAGCAAATCTGTTTTCCACATCTCTATTCCATGAAGTGGTGCTTCATGATAAAAAAAAACAAAACAAAAAAAAACAAAATAAAGAAACTGAGATTTCTATCTGTGCTATAATTTGTAAAGTTAGACAGTTCCTTTAAACAATCATTCACTCCTCTAACCCACACAGTTTTTAATGAAAACTTTATAGTCTTGCTAACAGATTCTCCTGATATTTCTGAGGTTTGTTGGGGTTTTTTTTTTCTAGAAAGAATTACCTGTTTTTCACATTTTCCTGTATCACAGCTATCAAGGGGTGTTCTCCCAAGTGCCACTTTAAGATTGCCCAAGGGTTTGTTGTTTTGTTCCAGCTGACAGAAAGCTCTCTAAATCTCTTTGGTCACTATCCTAATCTTTCTCTCAAGTCCCTCGGGAACCTATTTTATTTTTCTGCAATGGGATTTGGGAAAGTCTGTCATTTACAAGCCATTGACAGATGAGCCTGCTCTTTTTTTTCAGGGATTATTAAATACAGTTCAGCCTGAAACGTACCGATCGCAGAATTCCCAATGTCACTTCGATTTAACCGCATAGCTGAAAACTGTTGGCATTATTCCTACAGTGGCTGTTTTCCTACTGAATAGCTGCATACGTTTTAAAAGGCCAATTCAGTTGAAAAGAAATTACAGTGAAAGTAAATCTGAAAAGACACTTCTGGCCTCCAAATTCCTACTATCAGTTTCTGCTCTCTACACAAAAAGAAGCAGTTAAAATTTATTCAATAAATGTTGAGATCTTGCAGAGTGTTTGTCACCAAAGCCCTTTAGAATACAGATTTTCAGGTCCAGCAAGTTCAGGTATGTTCAGATACGCATTGGGTCAGTTTTGGGCAGTGTTGCCCTGACTTCCAGCTCAGCACCATACCTATGGCACCATCATGTTCCACCGCATCTGTATGAGACCCACTGCAAGCTCATTATACAGGGAAAATTCTATAACTGCAGAAATTGCTAGCATTATGTGATAATAATTATTAATATTATAATTGTTTAGGACTCTCTTGAGCAAACCCAGTTTAAAAAGCAAACTAGATTGAATCAACTAAGGAAAAACAGCTGGCAAAGACAGAAAATGCATGAGAGAATAGGAGTTTCATTTATATTAGCATACAAACAACATAAACACTCAAGTAAGCAATTGCCTTTCATTATGGTTGCTTCTCATCTCCATTTCCACTGGTTCTGGCTACCCTTTCAGTGTAAAGGTGTGAATCCTAATGATTTTCATTATAGGGCATCCCAGTGACCACCAGCAAAAACGAGCAGTTACTGCTTGAAACAGGGCTTCAGAAAGTAAAGTGCTGGGTGCTTTTATTAACACTCTGTTAAACTTTTTGATTATTTGCAGGGAAAGAGGTAAAAGTTACGCTTGTTCAGGCTTGGTTCAGTCTGAAAAAAATCATTCTTCAGTAGGTGTCAATGGTTAATGTGGAAAAAAAAATAAAATCCACCTTGTCCACACTGTCCTAGTATGGAAGTACAGGTATCTGTTCTGTGTAGATTCTCTTTTCTGTACTTTAACCTTTTTTTCCCCACTGGTTTCCCGTCTGGTTTATGAAATGAGCTACTTGGTGAGCTCAATGACAGCAACGAGCCACAAATAAAATATCCGCTAAATCAGTGGGAAAAGTTTTGTGTATGTTGCAGTTCTTTGTCTTTGGGAAAACAAGCTTATATCCTGGTGTTGGAAAGTCTGGCACAGTATCCACAGTGTTCATTTCCTCAGTGTATATACAACAAAGAACCCCCTGACCAAGCTTGGAAAGAGCAGCAATGCACATATACTACACATATATTGTGTTAAATTGGGGTATTGCTTTGAGAACTGCTCTTAGGCTTTTGACACCACCACTGCAGTCAGATAAATGATTACCGTTTCTCACTCAGAGGATCCTTTCTCTATTTACATTGAAGGTATAAGATGCTTACTTTAGCTGCTGAAGATTTTACTATTATTTTAATCCTGCTGATGTCAGGAGACAATACTCTCTGTGAATATGAACAAGAGTCTCATTCCTCACATCCCTTTAGGAAAGTCGTGTTCATTCCAGGTACTATTTATCTGCTTACTGATGTTGAAATGTGAGCCAGAAAGAACAAAGGCTCACTTTCAAAGTCCTACCTCAGGCTGACTTTTGGCAGGCAAGAAAGTTACCTTTTTACTTATATATTGATTCCAAACTATGTTGAAGCTTTTGAGAGACAAGCATGAAAGTTAGTAACATCAGTGGCCGAGTGTGCAGGGTGTACCATGTCCAGATTATATCAGCACTTTAAAAAAGGTGATGGCAAGAGCTTTTATGCCTTCTTGCTATCTTGGTAGTGGCTGTGCTCCTCCCGTGATCCTTTGGACCTGTTATCTAACATGACAACAATAGCTACTTCTACGGTCAAAATAAATCCGAAAAGTTGCACAGACACATCTTATAGACTCTTGTAGTCCTTGCTTACCAAAGGGCAGAGCAGGGTTTCAGCCATCATGACACTAAAGGTAAGCTACCTTTGAGTTGGTGAACCAAAACTGTAGAGCCCATCTCAGACTCAACAAGGCAGCCTAGTCTTCCTGCACTCTTACCTGGCAGCTGTTAAATGTTTTTCCTGGAGAATGTAATCTTCCCACTGAACATGAATGCCAACACAAGTACACAGACCCATTGCAAAGTACTAGATCCTAGAGAACAGAGAGAATGCTCCCTCCTTTCCTTTCCAAGTTCATAAAGGAGCACCTCAGGTTAGCAGGCACAGGTCATTATCCGCCCATGATGATGACGAAAACCATAACAGAACCATCTGTATTCAAACAAAGCAGATGTGATTCAGGACTCAGGATGGAGACCATGAGTAAACTGCAGAGAAGGCTGCCACCACATTTGTCCTAGACCCATGCTTTGGCTGGGAAAGAATAAGGAGCTTCTGTTCCTCACTTGAACCTGTCCTGGTTAAAGGAATTGTAACACTGCCCAGTATGAATGCCCCCCTCATTGCTAGACCCACAGGAACAAAGTATACCGAAGTGGGTGAAAGAAAAATGGGATAATGCACCTAAATTCTTTTTCCTGTGTAGATCGATTTTATAGTACACAAGGAGAAGAGCATACTGCAAGGTCCTCTTCCGTCCCTGAAAGGCTTCGTATAACCCCAGGACCTTCCAAGTGTGACAGAGCATGATACAATCATCAGCAAAATCTTTGCAGGCAATGCAGAATTTGCACGAGCATGTAGCATCATTAGGAGTACAAAAGAGAATTATAGGATCAGACAAGGGGAAATGTCATGAAATGCTGAGGCACGTGAACATCCATAAAACTAAAATGAACTCTAGAATTCATTAAAGCAGAATTAACCAAAACAGAACAAGAGCTTTATTTATGTATTTTCAAGTGGAACAAATTCATCACAATGGTCGCCCTTAAAAAGTATCAAGTGACTCCGGAAAGCAAATAATGTGACTCCAACAGTTACTGTATTCTTCAAGTGTTTTATGTGGGAAAACCATATCAGTTTTTCTACAGCAAAACTGGCAATTTTTTAAATGAAGTTTTGACAAAAGCTTTTGTTAACCATAAAATATGAGAGCATAAGAACTTATGCCATGCCTTCTGGGCATAATCTTACTTATAGCAACATAAATCAGGAGCTACTTCAAAAAAAGCTGAAAAAAAGTTCTGTACAAAACCAAAATCAAAGCCAGAATGCTCCAGAATGATTGGGATACAGGTGTGAGGGTGTAACAGCTGTTTCCCAAACATGTCATTTTTTAGGGTGACATAAATTTGCCAAGAGCCTGGTTATTTCATAAGGAAGGAGGCAACACCCCATGAACTTGGCATGTTCATGTTGGGTTTTCTTCCTGCCCCAAATGTCTTGTCCCTTTTAACCACCTGGCTGTGCACTGTACTAACTGAGCAAGGCTATGTGTTCAGCAGGCTGTTTTTCTACCATGACTTCTAAGAACAGGGCTCCAGAACTAACATTGGCAACAAATGTTTGGCTTAAGATCCTTTCTTCACTCTCTCCCTCATTTCTCTACAGTTCAAATTATAACTAAAAGAGTTTAAAAGTACTTAACGCTGAATCACCCTCACCTGCCACCCCCGTTTCTTTAAGAATGACTGAAATTATCCTGAAGCATGGAATGATGGGAAAAACAACCCCACGCTTATGATTTTCCGTGTAGTCGTAAGAGCAGAGCTTAGCTAAAGCTTTGGCCGAGATGAACTAACTCAAACGCGCTTGTGCACGCTAAACATAAAATAAAAATGAGGATGGTTATTCTTACCCATTTGTTGCCTCCCATTAGCCCACCTTCTAGGATATCCAGCTTTGCAGGTCAAGGCTTCAGTCAGATGGTTGTGTAGTATAAATTACAGTTCCTTTCCTCGGCAACCCAGGAGGGATAAAAGGGAAGGGGATGGGTCGTAAGTCTCACTGACAGCTTTGGGAGACCTTAGGAGACTGCAAGCGCATACATCGAAAGGCACACGCAGCCGCGCTCTCTTCCAAGCACTCAGGTAGGAAACAAGGTCGTTAACCTCTTTCTTTCCAGTCTTTTGAATTTCAGGCAACAAGCTTGAATGATTCTGGGGAATAAAGAAAAAAAGAGTCTATTAAACCACAGTGTACAAACAGCTTAAAATTTCTGTTCCATACAAAATTGGTTCAAGCACTGGTTTTCTGGGAGACGTTCCAATGTTAGCCACGGCTGGCGTATCTTCTCCCCATCATAGTGATTGTCAGCTTGCACTGGACACTGGCCACCACTCCACAAGATCTCTCTTTGTGACTATTATTACCAGATCAGAAACACAATCACTCCAAGACCCAAAGTGCTGAGAGATCCCACCAAAACACAATCTCATAGGGTTGAGCTGTGTCCAAAAATATCCTGTGCCAATAACATTGTCCTGACAGGGTTTAAACGAGGTTAAGTATTCTCTGCCCTCCAAGAGCCTAACGCTAGCACAAAAACTGTGTCACGTGCGGTCGCTAATTTCACACAAATGTGACTCTTCGCTCAGGCTGGCTGTAGGTCAAACCTGCCCTGGTCGATGAGGCACAGTGCTACTCAATGTGGAAGCTCAGCCCGACAGAAAATTTTGGCTACAAGCATCTTATCACTCAGACAGGGTGAAAATGTTTTGACAGATGAGGTTTAGACCAGAAAATTCAATTCCTTTCAAAATAAAAACATCTTAAGGGAATATGTTAATTTTTAAGGCATTTATCTGCAAGTGTCAAAATATTTTCATTTTTTTTTTACATTTTGACAGAATCAAAATATTTTGTTTATCTACAGCTAAAACTTTTTTTCAGTTTCGTCAGTTGGTTTTATGTCATTCATTTTGATATCACATAGTAAAATTTGTATTTACTATAGCTAATAATTTTGTACTATGATATGTCAATATAATCATAAAATGCTGTCAAGGTATTTTAATGTTTCCCAAGTCTTCATTCCTCAAAGACATTAAGACATTTGGTTTGCTTTAACTCAGGGCTAAATAAATAAGGAAATAATATAATTTCTCACTGGGTAAGAATTCTCTTTTGTGAACTGCTCGAGATACTGCACCTTAATTTTGTAATGTTGCATTTCAAAGAGGGTGTGCCACGCAAAAATCCTCTTCTGGGTGAAAATTGCTGGAGATGGTCCTTTATATTGCCAAAAATAAAGGAAAATGAAACGGTTACCAAAATAGGTACTATTTAGAGTTACTCTATCATCTCTGAAATTTTTGAATAAAAAAATAAACAGTGCAAGGTTTGAAGAGACAAGGTTTAATTGCTTTTTAATTTAATTCTTCATTCAATTTTCAGAAGCGAGGACAAGCATTTTAAGAGAAAGTCATTCTTATGTCAGAATTGATGATGTGTTGTTCATCACGCAGGGAAAAAAAAAGAAGTTGCATTTTCTTGAAAGATGATCATAACCTTTATGTTTATGTCATGGTCCTGGAGTTAATGTATTACAAAACGGCAGGGAAACTCCAGTTAATGCAAATACAAGAGATTTTTTTTCTGAAAGGAGGAAATGTTGCAGAGGATTACACCCCGTAAGATGTTAGGTAGGGTGTTATGTACCCGTTAGATACATCATACACTTCCCCACGCCCCTCACTTGAAACCAGGCTGATAACCTCAAATAGTTTGTATTTGAAGAGGTAAATGTTTCCTGTAGGTAACCTGTCTTATTAATATTCTTGTTAGTTTTCAGTACAAAAGATAAAGAAAAAACAGTTTTAGCTACTTTTTCAGGCTCTTAGCCAGCATACCAACCACTCAAGGAATGTTTCGCCATCCAGTAGAACCAGGACTAAAATGGACAAACTTTCCCACAGATGCTGCCAATGTGTTTGAATTCTCCCTATAATAACAGTCCTTGTATTCCCTCTATCAGGCCTCTTGTGAGCAATCTCAGCACAGTCCAAATTACATAGAGAGTGAAAATATTTATGGAGATGTAAAGCTGAAGTTCATTTTCCTTTGTGTTTTTCTCAGCTATCTACATAAACACTGCTAACCTCTCCGTCAGCACAACAAACATGTCTTTAAAACAAACAGGAGCTGCTTGCTGCCAGGGAAAAGCAGACTAATTAGCTAAAAATATTTCAGTGTCATGGCACCATGGGAAGACTAGGCAGTGCTCCCGTCCTGTGTCAACTGAGCAGAGGGAAAATCGGAGATACGGGCAAAGATGGCTTAAATTGTTCCACCTGAAAGTGAATAAAGCACCTCATTTTGCATTTTCTCCTTTGGAAAATATCTATAGTGGTTTTCAACTGTCTGGTTGTTGCCAGCAGTTTACAGTTTTTCCTAGATGAACAAAAATTGCTATAAAAAGAAAATGATTGAAAAATGTATAACATGTCTAGACATTCTTGTTTAATTCAAAAGCTGATTGTTTTCTTTTTTATTGTAATGGGGATCTGAGTTTGCCAAGAATTTACAGACTATGTGCCCTGTCCACTTTGTTTCATTCTGTCCATCGCGGTGACCTTCCTTCTGCATGATGCATTCTAAAAAAAATATTTTTTCATGGAGAGATTACTAAGGAGAAAAAAAATAACATTGAAAGCAAAAGTGTATTGAGTGGTTCTATACAGACCTGATACTGGAATGAAGATCTGAGTTACTATAATTTCAAATAGAAAATCTGTATTTCACCCTCCTACCTCCACCCTTAGGAAAAAGCAGGATAGACCTAAAATAGCAACTCACTCAATCAATGACCTATACTTGTTTTATTACTAGGAAATAAAGGAAAAATTTGCCTGTCTTTAACCTGGAGGTACTATTTCCTTTACGCTACATTGGCATCTGTTAATACAGCAAGTCACATTTGCACCCATGCCATAGTCCTGTTGCCAAGTTCCTATTACCCCCAGGATCCAACTGGCAGCTTCCTGGACAAACTGTCCTTCTGACACTTGCTTCTGGCCCATCGCCCTTCCCTGAGAGCTGACCAGAGCCCTCCCTGGAAACATCTCTTCCTTTGTCTGCAAAGACCCAGGAGCCGCAAGTCTGAGCTGCAGTGAGCAGCTACATGTAGGAGAAAGGCATGGGGCTGGCGGACTTCTTCCCTTCCACATACACACGGCTGACCTAGAGCTGGGAGCTATCTCTGGAGCTGGAGAAAAAACACTTGAAACCTGAACTTGGGTGGGAAACCAGGACGCCCAGCTGCACGTAGTGGCCCCTTTTGCCAGACTGTTCTCTTTTGGCACTGTGACACAACTTTGTTGGCATTCTCCACTGAGCAGGTCATCAGTTGCACGCTGTTACCACTTGCTACGTCAGGTAGTAGGGCCAGGGGAAGGGTACGGCAGGAGAGCCTTCCTGCTCATTTATCCGTGGGCTGGGACACCTTGCTGTGTCTGCAGGCAGCCAAACAGGGGCTGGAGGAGTCTGAAGGCTTCTTGAGCTGAAGCTAGTGACCAGCATCAGGCTGAGATGCTGTTAAGCTCTCCTTCATTTCCATCTGGGCCCTGTTCCCAATGCACCTGGCATGGCCCCAGCCTTCAGTTCCACTTAATACATGCGTTGCATAAGAAGCTGAATTACTTTTAACTACAGGCTATGGGAAAAACAAACAGGATCAAGGATATACCCAATAGTGGCCAAAACATGTTCTGTGTTTGTCAATACCTACGTACTTTGGGACAGGTGAAGAGAGCAGGTGGTCTCTCCAGCATCTTGGCTATTTTCTGTATTTCTTCTCTCCTGGTGGGGAGGTTTTCTGTTGGGGTGCATCGTGGGAAGATATTTTGAAACTCAGCCTTGGCCTTGCCAGAGGGATTAAACAGATTCAGAGCACAGGCTGGCATGAGTCTAGGAGAATCCTATCCAGCTCTGTTCTCTTAATGTCACTCTTTGTCTCCGCAAAACACAGTGGCAGGTATAGATCTGCCTGGGTAGATAAACAACCTTTTGGAGTAGGAACGGGGTGGAGAGAAAAACTCGTTATTGGAGTTTTCTCGCACAAAGGACCTTCTATTAACATTTGATTACATTTCACAGGATTTATTCCTGCAGTGCCCTACAGATAAGATATGCCAAAACACTGGCTGAGCCTTTTCCTAAACATAAATCCTAAAGAGTGCAATCAAAGTGTCAGCAGCAAGCTCAATCTGTTCTGCATGGGTGTGCTGCAGTGTAACTGTAAGTGGGTTTGATCAAACCTAATGAAACCTGCTACTTTGGGGGCACTGAGAGCTTGGGCTTCCTTCTCAGGATTTCTTCTAATTGCTTTGTTAATTGCCTAAATAAATAAATATTGGGAAGGGGATTCGGGGGTGAGAATGTCACTTAAATTTTCCATCTGTTTTCAAGTCACAGCTTTTATTCTATACTCCTGAAAACACAAAATGTGGGAGTGGAATAAAATGTTCCAACTAACGGAAGGGTCACTGTGATGGATGCCTCACTGTGGTTTCTCAGACTGCTGAAGATGAGTTATGGGGCAAAACTGAAGGACCACCTTATTCCCCACAACCACATTCAGCACAGGCACGAAAAATATTTTCCATTCTTTAGAAAACCTGGGGCAAAATCTTTATTTCTGTATCAGGATTGCCTGTCACCACCGCTTTCTAAACGGACGTGAGATGTCAGCAGTAGCTGGTTTCAGACATGCACAGAAGTATATATACACACAGACGTAGCAGAGGGAGACAAGTATTTTAAGTCTAGAAAAAGCAAACTGAATAAGTAAAGATTAGAACTCTCCAAGGACTCTCAGGAGATTAAAAGAGGGATTTCCCAAACAAAGGGCTTACCTTTCACAGGCTGCTTGTGCAATTAATAAAACACATTCGAGAGCTTTATATGTAACCTGCTGCTGTCTTTTAAGGTAATCTTAAATCAGGAGGCACTATTTAAACTTTGAATTTTCTCCAAACATAGTCAAAAAACCAGGAAAGATTGAAATCCAGCCTGGTTTTGCATCTCCAGGTGCATTCATTCTGCCTTATATGAAAAGCAAAACTATGGTCTAACAAGAGATCAAACACGGGGATGGATTCTTTTCTTTCCTTCACAAGATAATACTTGAGGAAGCAAAACAGAGAGACACCTTCAAAAATCCACTTATGGCTCCCTGCTCTCATACAGCCACAGCCCTGCAGCGATCCAGAGGGATTGTAAGGGATATCTCCCAGGCAGCAGACTCATCCCGGACAGCTCAGGTGATACAAAGAGAAGCCAAGAATTTACCCTGCCGGAGCTAGCTGAGCTCAGTGCTAATATGTGATCAGCATTTTAAGACACAAGACTCTGATAGTGATTATTATTAATGATTCAAGAGACTGTCTTAAATAAAACTTAATGATATTTGAAAGGATTTCTGAAGGATCCTTGGTATGATTTATTATATTTTTTATGTTAATAGCGAAGAAGATGTATTTTCAATATGTTAAGCTGTAGCCAGAAGCGAGTAATTTATCATTGAAACAACCACAGCCAAATTACAGCTCATCATTTATTAGATGGGAGCGTTTAATCTCCCTGAAATGTATTTTGAGAGATTTTCGCTCATTTTTCTTGTCTAAAATCAAAGGAAACAATCAGACACAAGTCACTTGGCAAGCTGTAGCTTTTCACGAAACCAATGCTTGCTCTGATAAGAGAGGAACAATGCAAGTTCCAAAATACTTCTGATTACTCAGACAAGAATGCGGTATGTTAAATTAGTTGTTGCCTGACACTCATATTTTGCCTACAGTTAACAAGATCTTACTGCCCTTTAATTTTACCTTCCCAATGAAGGCTGAACATTATGCACGCAGTAATTGCTAAATTATTTCTGTCTGTGACTGGAGGTATTTGTCTGAGCCATGACACCCACTCCAGTCACTGACATAACCAACCCAGTATTTTTGTGTGGTTTGCTCCCCATGTCCTTTATTGCATAGCACAGATCCCTCTCACTGTGAATCTTGAGGCTGGGAAAATAGTGGGAAAAACTGTTTGCCGTCAGTGCATTAAAAATGAGAAAACTGACCAACAGTACTGTTAGACAAAGTCAAATATTTTGGGGAAAGATAGGCTCAACACTATTCATGCCACGCTACTGTACATCTTTACATTGCAGCTTTACAGGATCTAAAATCATAGAATCATAGAATCACAGAATCATTAAGGTTGGAAAAGACCTCAAGGATCATCAAGTCCAACCCAACAACACCCAACCCACTAACCCATGTCCCCAAGCACCACATCTACACNTTCATTACTGCAACAGCAGCTCCCTAGTTATTTTAGCTATCTCAGCACACTGTTGTATCTTGATGCCTTAGGAGACATTAGAGGTCGTTCATACCTTGACAATTGTCGTGCATAGTAACGTGAGGACAACAGGAGAAACTTGTGTTGCAGTGTCTCCAGGAAGGCCACGTGGCATTGCAATGTAAGAGGACTTCAGCAGAGTACACCGACATCAAGTCAAGCTGACCTCAGGCTTCCTCCAGGCTTTGCTGTCTTGCATTATCAATTAAGGACTGCTATAGGCAACTTGCAGCAAAAAGTTACACTCCAGTTATTTCCCCCTTCCTTCTAGCTCTTTGTTTTAAAATGGTTAAGGCTAATTTGCTATCTTCCCACCCATGCCAGCAGACTAAAAGCTGTTTGCTGAATCTTGAGCTGTTTTCACCAAAAGTCTGTTGCCCCTTCAAGTCGTGCCACTGATCAACAAAATACTCATTTGCTGAAGAGGTGTTACTTTTTACTTTTTTTTGGTAAACTTCATAATTGTTAAAATGGAATTAGAAGAAATATAATTTCTTTGCTGAATAGTTTTAGCATGCGCCATCCTTCAAATTTTTAGGAATTTTTTGAGAGCTTTTCTCACTATCAATTTTATAGTTCTCTGGCAGAAAGATCAAATTGCTAGACATATTAAAAAAACATGCCATTTATAAACACATATTATGGGGGGTTTGTTTTTTCTCAAATAACAAATAAAGATAATGGAGAAAGCTACACCTCAGCTACATAGATCAGCCACATAATTGCAGTTGTTCTCATTCTGCTCCCACCTTGATGTCAACAAAGTATTCTTTTTATATCTCAGTTTGGATTAGTGGATATGAAACATAGAAGTATTCTTGTCTTTTTTTTTTTTTTCTTGAGCATTAAAAGACAGACTCTTCCTGGTCTATGGACCTAAAAGGTGACCCACATTCCATATCTGAGCAGCAAAAAAATCAGACTTCCTTTATTGAGCAACAAAGAATGTAGACTTCCTTAATAAAACAGCTACTAGTACTAACACTTTGCTTCAAAAGTAAGCCTGAAAACTGATCCACCCTCCAGAAGACTCGTCATGCACATCTTCTCCACTCATTGTCTCATCAAGGGCTGGATTCACCTCTGTCATTATTCAAAAGAAAAGCATTTGGATAAGTTACTCATCTGTGTTCCTTTTGTAGTCATCACAAAGGGATAAATACATAAAAATACGATTGATCCCCTTTGAAAATATAAGTCTAAAATAAAATCAATTGCTTTCTGGAGAGACAACACAATCAATTGCCCATGGGGTGAACACACACACAGCCCTACATTTGAGACCACTAAAGGCAGCAAAATCCATCCCACCCATATGCACCACCAACTAACTGATTTCACTTTTCCAATAAGACATTTATTTCCTCTTTGAATTTAGGGTTTTTCTTTGTTTTTTTTTTTTATTTTTTTTGACTAAGCTGTAAAGTTCAGGCACCCTTCTTCCTTCTCGCTTACACTGAATCTAGTGTCCCAGCTCAAGGAGAAAAAGCAAAACCACCAGCCTGTCCAGAGTATTATCAGCCTCTGCTTGGACATGCAAAGGCTGAGGTTAAGGCTGAGGTTAAGGTATCTCTCCTTCCCCACAATTCTCAATTGCTTGCCTGGGCTCAGTCAAAAAAGGAAAGAACAAGCTCTGGAAAGTTTTTCCAGCTGCAGCCTTCCTGTTGACACACCCGGCCCCTCCATACTCTTCTGCATCCATCCAGTCTCACAGAGTCCACGCAGCCCCTCCACGCTCCCCGAGGCTTGCAAGCAACCTTGAAGACTACAGTTTCCTCCTATCAAAGCTAGTGTGAACAAAAGCATTATTTATATGGACATATCTCAATATGTTTGTATGACACACACCATGTGACAATGTAGGTTGAAGCACATGATGCCTGTACCTAGTGAGACCCAGCTCCTTACAACCCAATTGTCCTGCAGCACCGTAAGAAATGGTGGGGAAAACATTTCCCTATGACCAAAGCCTTCCTCTTCACAAAGCCTAGGTCCCTGGTCCCAGGAAGCCTTATTTAGGTATTTAACATATTCTTTTACCCATCTGCCACAAGCATTCTGAATTTCAGAACAGTTGCTTAAAATCGTATACTACATTTAAAGTCCTTCTGCTTTGCATCTCTGAAGTTCAAATGCACTTTGCCCACTTAAAAATAATTTCTGTAGGTCTCTAGTAGATTCTAGTAGAGAGCTTTTCTACTGATCACCTCATACAGCTGAACCAGAAGAGTTTTGAATACTTAAACATTATAGCTTCCCACTTTTGACTAACAGACCTGTAAGTGCTTTAACCATCACCAGCCTGCACACACAGAAGAACTGAGGTGTGCAGTGACATTTTCTATCACGACCTTGGCACTCTTCCTTGTTCCTCCTCTCTTCTCTGCTGTGTAAGCAAATAGAAAGAGCAGAAACCCAGCCAGTGGAAATATATTAACTGAGTTTCAGTAATTTCATTCCAAATGTTTTGGAATGTCTAATGAACTCTCTGAAGCTAAGTTCATTGTCTTTCAGCTGCCTGACATATTTCTCAGCTAATATAACATTTATAAACACACACAGAAATGATTTTTTAATGTTATATTTGCATGTGAAATCCTGGCTGCACTGTAAGCCTGGTTTGTTTAAGAAAACCAAATTCTAATTAGTGGAGAATAAAAGTATGAGCAAAATTACTGCTGGTAAATAAAATTTAAAAAAATGAAAAAAATACATGTAAACACCCCCACACACATACAGACAAATAAACAATGGTGCTGAACTTTCTGGTGGGAAAAATGTGTAACATTTTTGGGAAGTTCTAACATCACTTCTGTAAAAAAACCCCAAACATTTCTGAAAGTTGATTAAGCATTATTTAAACATTTTTAAGGACTTTTTATATTACGTTTGGAATTATCATACAGATGAGTAAGCAAAATCATAAAAGGAAGGTCGTCTTTGTGCAGATAAAAAGGGAAGAAGCACACATTAATGCCTAGTAGAAAACACAGAGGTTATTTAGTAGTTGTGTGGAAAGAGAGAAGACATCAACTTATGAGTAGATCACTTTTTACGTTACAAGTCCTTCTGTAGTAGTGGATTTCCAAGAGAAGCACATTTTCAGAGAGACACCATCTCTTAATATGAACAGAAAAGCAAGAGCTTCTAATTTTCTTCTGGTTGACATGGCTCCATAAGGGAGAAAACTTGCCCTAAATGTGGCACACATGGTTCATACACTTCCTAGTCAGCTGTCGTATCTAGAAAGAGATTTCATTGCTTCTTAAGACAGCTTGAAGATCATACCTTACAAAATCAGTGAGAAAAAGAATTTTAAAATGAGAAGACGTGTAAGTATTTATGTGGAAAGTGCTAACCCATCGGTTTGTAGTTTTACAGCAAGGTCAAAACAGTAAAAAGTGGCCGGTGATCATAAGCATCTCTGATCATAAGTATCATAAGTGATAATTTACCGTGAAATGTGTTTATTCTGCCACACAAGGTAGGGATGGGGTACAAAAGCAGTATCAGTACAAATTGTACATAAACAAGGAAAAATAAGGTACCTGCCCTATCCCCTGTGGGCAGCAGCATGCAGAACAGTATGCTGGTTTGCTGGGTGCAATTGATGCCTTTTATGCAGTTTTCAGAAAGTGCAATTTAGGAATAAATCTCTGAGCCTTCCTTTTGGGAACTTTTATGTCTCTTTTAGTAACATGCTTCTGGGTGAAGGTCTCTGAAACATTAAATAATATGTTCTATATTTAGCTTCTGCAACATGGTCTATAAAGGTCACATTTTTTTTCTTTTTCTCCTAAGCACAGTGTGACACCAGCGAGATACCAGGTTTCCTATAGTTGTAATAACACAAGGTGACAGTCTTATCACAAGAACATGCTAAGCACAACATCCAACAAAGCTTCTGAATGAGGCAGCGCCAGCACAAAATAGATTCTGACTCAACCACCAAAGGGAATCACTCTGTTCTTAGCAAACGAGGATGCTTATGGACTAAAGTAGGAAGACAACTAAATAAAACACAGCTAACTTCAGGAGCTCTGCCCCTGGGCAGGAGTCACCCCTCAGCATCTGTGCAAGCACAGATGGGCTCAGCCTCAGCCAGGGGTGATATGCCAGAACCCCAGAGACAGTCTAAAGGAGACCTTCTGGGAGCACGCGTCATTCATGCAAACAACCCCGAATCGCACACAAAGGGCGACTCTTCCAGCCAAGCGGCTGCTGAGAGCTAGTGTACAGACCTCGTGGTTTTCTGTCCAACAGCTATCTGATGCAAAATGCTTCAAACGAATTGAGAACACCCTCTTCTTCCTGAGAGCTCTTATGTTCCAGCTGCAAAGTCACGCCTTTTTTTTTTTTTTTTGCTCACTCTCCTTCCAGGCATTCAACATGTGTGCGGTGCTCAGTTCACTCCAGGAGGTGGGATGCGAATGTTTCATTCCCTTCAGCCTAAGGAGGTCAGAGAACCCAAATTCCTCCCTTTCAGGATGGCTGCCCGAGTACGGATGGTGCTATTTCCCCCGTGTAACAGGAGAGCCCTGCTCAGTTAGGCGTTCACCCTCAAACAAGGGACCGCGGCATCTGGTTTCCAAGTGTACAGAAATGTTTAATGAGCTGCTGACCTCAAACACCTACGCCCTGTGAGGTGTGATGTTTCAGCCATTCCTGATGGCCAGCCCCAGCCACATTCCTGCTGGGCAGGAACAACCCTCTGTGGATAACCCTCTGAGGCACTGCGTCCTTCTCTCACCGGAGTCAGAAACCGAGGATTACCTCTTTACTATCTTCACAACTCCCTGCTAGGAAAAGCAATAAAATTTTTAGTTTCCAGAAGTCAGTGGGATGTGTCTTCGATCTTAGGACCTCACCAGAGCACTGAAGTTAAGCTATAGATATTTCTGATTTTGATATTTGTGTTTTTCACCCACAAATACTTTGAATACCAACAGGAGAATGTCAAAGCATCAGTATAACTCAACAGTTATGCAACTGGCTTCCTGCCATTTAGTGATTGCATACATAAAATAAACGTGGAAGAGAGCAAACTGACACGGTAGAAGCATAGTCATTGGGAAAGAGGGATCCTGACCATCCAGAATGCAAGGATTTGTGCAGTTTACTGGGATATTAGGAGGACACCAGTCCTGGTGTGTGCACCAGTAGTTATGCTGGGATGCCTGATTCATCCATCCATCCATCCATCCATCCATCCCAGGTGTTTCTCTGCTGGCAAGGGAAGACACCTAGATAGTGTTGGCTTTACATGGCTGTATTCCCAAAAAGTCCCTCATATTCTCCTCCACTATCTGTGAAATCCAACCATTTCTTATGTAACTCTCCCTTAAGCATCTGTGAAATCTGCTCCCCCTCCTCAGAGCTGTTTGTAACCTTTGGCGGGTTCATGCATTGTTATCTGTCACATCCAGCAATTCCAGCCGGTTTCTCACATCCCTTGCAGTTATCTTCACCTGGGGCCAGGACCCCATCACCCGCCTGCAGCCCTGAGATAATCAAGATGGCCCTTGGCCTGCGTGCAGTTGCCAGGTGTATAACCATACGAGAAAGAAGATAAACTAGTTGTACATGAGGGAAGAATGGAGAAGCTTAGGTGTGGGGTTTCCATCTAGTCTTTTGCCATTGCAAGTCCCCAGCCTAAGGGAGGAGGACTTTGTCTTTTCTTACAGATTTTAAGAGTAGGGTTAATCTCATTTGACATGAGCTATCTAATAAAGGCATCTGCATTTTCTTCTGAACTCAACACAAAGAAAAAGAACAAAGGGTGTTAGAAGAAGTTTCTCTGTTGACTGTTCAGGAACCATTTTTTTTCTCTGCAAGTTGCAGGTGTTCTCCGTAAAGCAATGTTGTCTCTTATGACAATTCCATCACCTGTTTTTTTTCACTCTCTTTTTTTTTTTTTCTCTCCTTACCCCCAATGCTAGATGAGCTTAAAGAGAGAATTGGAACCAAAATATCGGTCATTAGTGTACATTCTTCCAGCACTGGGGAAAAAGGGAACCCAGAAGGAAGTGGCAGTTTTTTACTAACTTTGATTGACAGATCCATTGCCTTCTTGCAGTTTTATAGTTGAGGTGATCACGCTGAGTGTAATTTTTGGGACAGATGGTGGAACTGGGACAGACAACAAAGAACAAATGGCCTAGAGAAGTACCAGAATGAAAATGTGTGGTTTGGAGCTGGACAGCCTACTCCTTCCACATCAAACAATTTAACTGTTAATCTATTTAATTCTAAATTTAGGGTTTCTATTAATGTCGTATAAGTACCACTCAGATGTTTAAGTTCAGCATTTTGTCTTCTGAGGTAAATATTCTCAGTAGGAGAAAATTAAACTAATTTTGTCTTTTCTGCATTTAAACACTGGTTAAAAGTGGTGGGAAATACTTTTAAAGGAGGTGTTCTATTTTTTCCAGGGATATTAAAGAAAGTTTAAAAAAAAATACTCTTCACTGGTCTCCACTCTTCCATTTCTTCTGCTAGAGAAGACAGATATCATAGCTACAAAGTGAAGTGGTACTTGTATACAAAGGTCATCTTCATCCACCTCTGAGATTGAGACAACCAGCATTAAGGGATATATCTCAGATCCAGACTTACTAATTTCTGATTAATAATGGCACCACACAGAGAATGCAGCCAGAATACAACAAAGTAGAATAACTGTGCCATTCAGGTACAAATCTGGAAGGTATTTTTCGATCGATGCATCTCAGTGAGCTTGGCATTAAAGTACTATGGCACAAGAAAAGATGTACATGGACCAGAATGAAAGCTCTTGTCCAAAGGAGGGTGTTAAACAATTCTTTTACTCTTGGAAATAAAAATTTGGTCAAGTCGCACTGATTTTCGTCCATTGAATTAATACATACTTTTACACAGCAGTGATTTCACAGTCATTCTAGTTACAGAAATTTGGTTGAAGTAAACATTGATTTGTTGGGGGTTTTTTGGGATTTTTTTTGTTGTTTGTTTTGTTTTGTTTTTTGTTTTTTACCCAAGAGAGCGATCTTTGAGAATCTGTAGTGCAGTAAGCTGCAGAAGAACAACAATTTGTCCTTTAAACCTCTCAGTCTTCTGTATTCTTATAAAACAAGCTTCATAAACCCCAGCTTTGATCTTACACTGCTACTAGCATCACTTTGTCTATTCCAGTGGATTCATTGGTGCTTAGTAGTAGGTTACATGACTAGAGTCAGCAATGGTGTGTTTAAATGGCACAACCAACTCTTGATTACTCCTTTTAATGAAATGACCAAGGGTTTTCACTCAAAACAGAATGAGCTGAAGACAACTGGAGAGAAAATAAAATTTAAAAAAAAAAAAGCATAGCTTACTTTAGTGAATCTCAGCCCAAAGTGAAGAAACCTAATTGTCAGTACCAAACTTAATGTTATTTCAAACAAGGGCAAGAAAAGCCACAGCTACTTTCTCACTATGAACTTCTATACACAAAAGAAAAAATTACAGTTCAGTTGCTGGAACCACCCTGTGTTCTGGGTGCCAGGACACCTTAAGACTGTTGGTTTTGGTTTTGTTTCCAATTTACATTTTGCAAGTACTTATCCTCTTTTGTAAACTATTTATTACCCCACGTTCTTTTTCAATAAAAAGACATTTTTAGAAAAGACCTAATACTTTACCTCTCTGATTCAACAGCAGCATGTGTCACGCAAGGTAACTCCTACCTGGCTTATAAGGACACTAGTGAAACATGATAAGGTTTGGAGCCCAAAACTTCTGTGTTACATAAGCCCAAAACTACTTAAAGAATTCAGTCTTCAGAAACTGAGAATCCTTGTTCAAGATCTAGAACCAGCACAGCAGATTCTCTCCTCCAATGCTACAGCAAGCAGACAAGTTAAGACAAACTAAAGGTCACGGTCCATAAATATATTCTCCTTGGCTGAGAACTGTAAAAGATCTGGCCTCTGCCCAAGTCCTCTCCTCTCTTTTCCCTCCACCTCCTCCTCCAGTTGGCAGCATCCTAAAGAGTGCTCAGACAGCTGCTGCCAGATTGCCATCTCTTTGAACCTTAAGCTTTTCTGAGCTCTCCAGAGATGTCATAGGCACATTTTCTAGTTAGGAATTATAAATTTTGATGAAGATTCTCCCAATACTGCAGTTGATGCTAAATGTCTGAAATCTCTTAGTTGCCCACCCAACACAACTAAAATGGGTTAGCTAGGAAAATGGACCAACTTCAGCTGCGGGAGGCGGTGCACTGGGTGCAACAGAGACGGTTCCTGTAAATCCACTCTCCCACATAATTCCATGGTCGAGAGACCAGCATGCGGCAGTTGCCATTGTTCATACAACCTGCCTTTAAAAGCACTCTTTTTTACAATTTGTGGAAGTTACATGAATATCATGAAACTACCCTGAGCATTTCCTGAATTAAATAAAGTCTCCGTTTGGTAATTAATGTGATCTCTCATCGCATTCTCAAAATCTTAAAACCTCAGTCATCTTATTAATACCAAATCATATCCCATTTTCTTCTGAGCTTTACAGAAATACATTTTTCCACTGGTCAACTAAAATAAACAATTTTAACAATTTTAACAATTCACAGAATCCTTTCAATCTATATGCATATATTGACATAAGAATATGATATATTCTATGTTTTTAACTTTAACTGAAGTGTATGTGCCTATGAGTGTCATACTAATATTTCATTTTTAAAACATGCAGAAGGCAGAATAACAAGTGGTGTTTTATCAACAGTTGTGCAAATTTCTCACCAATGAATGTATGCATAAGTGGTCTATTTATTCTGATGCCAAGACTAACTATGATTATACAAGTAAACCTGTGCACATGTTATTTTTTAATGAAGAGTCTGCATATATATTAATTACTCCCAACCTTAATTATGATGTAGATAAATATTCTCATTATTTTTCACATGGTGGAACTGAAAAGCTAAATAGGTTCTTCAATAATATTCTGAATGGAAATGGGGTAGATTAAAGCATTACTCAAATTCGCTGCGTACTCTGCTGTTATGCCATTCTGTTTAGATTGAGTTTGTTGTGATTATTTCCCCTACAAAACTCTCCGGTGGATTATCAGGAAACTTTTAAATATAAGAAGAAAGGTTTGCTCCCTTTAGACTATTAAGCTGAAAAGATTATTTAGTAAATAAGTAACTATTGGTTCTTGTCCTGCCCTTAGCACACATACATGTACATTTATTCTCTTTGTTCAACAACCTTTTAGATAGTGTCAACCCTGCGGACACTTCTGTCTTTCCTGCTATGTCACCATGCATGAATCTGAATCTAAAGCTTTTTCATGCGAGCTAGCCACTCAGCCAGTATTTGTGAAATGAACTTCGTCTTCATTCAACGTCCATTTGAAACATAATTCCATGGCTGAGGAGATCTCAATAACATCACACCAACAACCTCTTAATAGCACTTAAATAACTCTTCACCTTCAGGATGTGTCCATTCATATCTGATTTTTATCTTCAGCTGGGAAGGTAGGCATGAGTGCTCTCCCACATCATCTCTTTCAGATCATCCCCAGATTCTCACTCAGAGCTCTTACAATTCATAGGAGTCACCAATGCAAAGTGCAACCAATGGAGCTGCTGGTCCTTGGCCACCATTGTGCAATGTCTCACGTAGGGCTCTGGGATGACCACGCTTTGTGTGGACTGCTGGAGCTGGTTGGCAGATGAATCATTCCCCTCAGGAGGAGCAGCCAACCACTTCCAATACATTGGCTCATCTCTGACCTGCAGAAGTCATGAACCTCCCTGTCTCTGAAGAATGCAATCCTGCACCCTTCATCGTTAGACCCAGCCATCTACTGCATGCAGTGAGGACAGTCTGATTTGTGACTGCCAGCTGGGAAGGACAGCTGCCTGCCTCCACACTGGTGCTGTATCTTCTGCCTCTGTCATCTGGTACTGTTTTCCTTCCTCATTTCTGGAGGCCTACATGTCAGGGGAAATAATTTATTTCCAGGGGCTTTTCCCTGCAGGCATTCTTTTCCTGCAGATTTTCCACTTGCTTCTTGAGTTCAGGAAAGAGCAGGCCTTTCACTATGTGGGACACATTTCCTTCAATGAGAGGCAAGGAGGTGACCAGAAACATCCAGGCTCAAGGTTCCCATCTGGGAACAGACCCCATACATGCCAGAAAAAGTGAGAACAGCAGTGAAGTTGAGAGAAAATCTTTTGGGGTTTTGTGGTCCTACCTTCCCTAGATAAGATACAAACTTTTTAAAGTTCTCTTGCCTTAACTCCCCTCCCGCGCAGGCTTGTTTGCTGTACTCCACTAGAGCACGCTTCTCAGTAAGATGCTTCATTTTAATCCTCTTTTTACTTGGGTCATCCTGCCCCTGTGTTAATCACAGTGGTGATCAAAGGCCACCAACTAGGGCACCAAATCGGAGCACCCAGACTCACTCACTCAGGCAAGACACCAACCACCATCAAACATGGCAAACTCAGCTCTCAGAAATTAAGTTTCTTTCTTTGGGCTTCTTTTCTTTGGGTCCCTACAAACTTCTTCATTCAGTCTCTTAATCCCATGGAGAAACATGTCATCTTCACTTTGATCCATTTTCCTGAATGGAGAGTTCAGCGGTATGTGCTCACACTGACAAAACAGCTTAGTTAAATGTTAGTTAAAACAGAGAGGTGTAATTACTAAGCTTCACCTACTTGTTATTACATTGCTCCCACGGGTAAGAACATAAAAAGTAAAGACAGAGGGAAAAAGAGGTTTTAGTCTCTTGAGAGGAGCTGTTGATAAAAGCTACAAAACGAGGACTGAGAAAAAAACGCTGCCATATGTGCTGATAGAGCACATGAAAGATTTATTGGGGACTAGCTACACAAACTGAATAAGAGGGCTTTTGTCTGGGCTGACGACTAATTGGCATGAATTAGATTACGAGATAGCTGCCTCAAAACCTCTAAAACCAGAACGGCTAACAGAAATACCATGAGAGGAAAGAGGCCCAGACAATCAGCAAAAAAAAAAAAAAAATTTATTGTATGTTACTTTGTGTCTGATGGCTTTTAAAAAGCCAACAGGGCTCTGTCTGGGCAGAATCCAGTCCAAAAACTCAGTGAACAAGTTTGTCATGGGAAAACAAGAGAGTTATTTGTATCTGCCGTACAATCACAACTGGCCAAACTCCTCTCTCCATGCACTGAGCTGCATTCACACAGAGCAGCACAGTCTGTTAACCTCCTAAAAACCAGGGTCAGGCAGGGGAACCACGATAATGTGCGTGAGCGTGAGGTGGTACTGCTCTTCCTCCCTGGAGCACACAGATTGCAGAGCACACAGTGCTCTGCAAAAGCATCCTCTGGTCTCCATGTAATTCTGAAGGGGAGAAATCCTCACATCTGAAGACAAATGCGTAATTTAACATCCATGCTTTCATATCGCAATAGCAGAAATTAACTTGGAAGGAAGCCTTACCTGTGAGGACACTCAATACTGTAGTCTGTGCCAAAAAAAATAGATGTTTTGCTTAAAACAAAAAGAACAGGTTTAGTGGTAAGGTTTTCTGTTTGGTTTGGTGTATTTTACACACTTCATAAAGCCTGACATGAATTTCAAATGCCTTCAAGTCCTTTAATAGTATTTTTTGATCTTAGTGTTCAGCTGTGCTCTGCTTTCTAGCATTTCATGAGAACCGGTTTTATGAGCTCAAAAAGAAATGGGATGGTTACAATACATTGAGTACTATGCTTCAGAAACAGGAAGGTGCTCAAGCACTAGAGCAATGCTAAAGGTATGAATTGACATAGATTTGGACGTGTGCTAAACCCTGCACTTGAAACGTGTCTGTAAAATAAGCCATACCATCACCCACTCACTCTTTTTCAGCATTTTCACATTTCTTTCAGAACAGTTGGAGGCTTTGCCTGTTTAAGAAACAATCAAAGCAGCTTGAAACCACAAATTATCTTTTTTTTCCTAAAATGCCACCTGAAAAACACTGAAACCCGTAAACCACATAGCACAAGAACTGTCTTTCTCTTCATCCACCTCTCTGCCCTACTTCACATGTATTCCCTCCAGTGAGATTAAAAGAAAATTGCGGCTGGAGCCTGAGTTTTGCAGCATCAGTGGGATTTACCACTGAATTCAACAGGGCCAGCATACTTTTCAGATTGAAGGCTTTGAGTCTTCTCTCCAGAAAGCTCATCTACCCAACCTAACGAGAACGCAAAAAAAAATTAAGGAAAGGATTCACCAAAAAATGGTTTCATGTAAATGAAGCAAGATAAACCTGTTTTCATTGTAACCTCAATTACTTCTAGACTCAAAAGTAAGAAAGGTTTATACAGCATTCTGGCTTTCACACTATTTCACTACTGCAGGTAGGGCTGCCTCCTCCTCCTCCTGCCTCTGCTGCTCCCTCCTGGGTGGGCAGTGGCAATGGAAGCTGTGTCTGCTGGATGAAAAGAGCACTGATAACTGCAGACTGTAGGATTTCATGGATAAACACTTCTTTCATGTTCACTAGTCTGGCACAGTAGTCAAATGGTCATGACCTCAATAAAAAGCTACTAGTAGAAGAGCTATGCTAAGAAGGGAGAGGGAAAAAGCCTTCCCATAAAGTGAAATTAAGGTACGAAGGAGCCAAATGACTTGCATGGTGAAAGCAAATTATTGGGTAATGTCCATGAGATGGACCTACAAAGAAGTAAGAAACTGAGGTGGACATACAGCAGTTCTCTGGAATGTCACCCCCAGAGAATACATGCAACGATGCAGAAGTTGTTTTTTCTTTAATAGATGACATTGGGTGTTTAATCCAACCTCGTGCAGGTGTGTACATAATTCTAGTCCTATGACCTACACACCAACTCCACACAGGGCTCAGGGCTTCTGGATTGGGCAAGTATGGACTAGGATGGTCCATAGGCAGGGAATGAGAATGGCTCTGCAAAGAGTCCACCTCTCCAGTGCAGGATGGTGCTGGGGTGAGGGAATAGCCGCCCTGGAGGAGTCCAAACCATGCCAGCCCAGCAGCCTGGTTGTTCCTATAAGCACACTTTATCCTGCAGCTAGAGTTTCAGACTACTCATCAGGGTACTCATAAGTCAGTCCCACTGCCGGTGTTGTGGTATAGCGCAAGCATGGGAGTTGCACCTGGACAGCCACAAAGGTTCAAGACTCACAGGTTGGACACATCTGTGTGGTGTGTATATTCAGAGGAAAGACAGATCTGTGGTTAAGCTGGTAGTCTGGGACTCGCAAAATCCAAATTCTCCCACAGCCTTCTCATTTGATCTTGAGCAATTTACTTCATTAGTCTGTCCTCTAGTTCCCCAGTACACCTGGAAAGAAGAATTTTTTTTTTTTTCCTGTGTGGCTACCTTGTCTTTTCAGAGTACAGTGTCTTTAGGATGCTCTTCAGAAGTTCTCATACTGCAGGGATGAAGCACACTCATATGCAAGAGAGTGCTTGAGGCTTTCAGGCACTACTGTATCATAAATACATAATAGTTCTGAAACCTAAAAAATCACATTGAAAGCAGAACTAAGATGACACAAGCTGAAGGTCGAGACCTTTTCCAGAAAAGTAAATATTCCTGAAGACATATAACTTGCTTTGGTTAACTAAATATTATCTCTTTCTAGTTTTTTGAGAGGATTAAATGTGGATTCTAAAAATTCAAAATATTTACAGACAGACTGCCTGAGAGAGAAGGGAACTTCATGTATACAGAAGTTCCTCAAACAATATTCTTCATTAATATCTCTACTAAATTAGCATCTGGAAACATGCAACCCAAACCAGGCTTGGTGATACTGTGTGCAAAGACCTTATAGCAAGGACAGTGCTTGGATGTCGAAAGGGAAGCATTGCTATCTCTGCACTGTTTATCAAGGCCATTCAGAACTTGTGATAACTCTGACGGAATGTAGATCTTCTTATCCTCTGTTTCAAAGAGGTTTTTCTTGCAGACTCAGCTGTATGGTGCCAGGACTTCTATTCACCGGAGGACAACGAGGACAGACACAGAATGATGTTCAAGTTTTCCAGGCAGTTACTCTGAGAAATAGGAGAGAAATTCCCCACACACACCACAACTTTCATTGGGTGTTTTTCCACTGTCTGCAAGTGTAACTGTGCAGTACAGAAAAGATCTTACACAGCATTCTAACACTTTTCCCTATGAAAAAGGCATGTATTTAATCTCCTGCTGTTTTGTGTTTTGGTTTTTTTTTTTCTTTACCACTATGAAACTCTTGGATCATTTCCTTTGAAAACTGTTCTTCTCTGAACGCTAGTGTCAGCCTAAACGTGAACAGTCAAGCTCTTTATTACAGACTTCTTCAGTCTCACAATAGCTCACAGGAGCATCCAGAAATCGCAGCAGAGCTGGATGTAGCATTTCAAGCACTTGGAATTACACCTGCCTCAAATTGCACTTGTCTTTGTATTTAATCATTTGAGGCCATCTGTAGACGTACAACTGTTTAAATCAGACTATTCACTTTCAAATGCCTACGTCTGCTTTAGTGCTGACAGAGAATTTTACGTGTTCTACACAAAAGTTTGCAGCTTTCCCCCACCTACTTTATCAAAAATTATATCACTCTTCAAAGCCCTGCGCCAGATCCCCTCCGTTTGCAAGTTTAGCCACAACTCGCTCAGTTGAGAATCCTCTTGCTCAGAGGAAAAGGGAAACTCCTTACTAAAAAGTAGACAGTCCTGGCTTCGATTTTGGATTCCTGCTCTTCTCCAGTCAGAAACAAATGAAGGGCGAAGGGAGCCAGCACTGAGGAAAGATGCAACTCTGTCAATTCACATACAGCCCATTTCTGTGCTGACAGTATTGAATTAAATCAATATTAGTGAATTACTCAACAGTGAGTCCAAACTTGTCCAAGAAAACTGGAGAATCAAGGACCCAGAGGCAGATACTTTTTTTTTTTCTTTACAGAAGTGGTTAATCTAAGTAAATCTGTGTACTGTCCTTTAAATGAGTCTGCACCCATAATGAGGAGGAACGAATCTGTCTTACAGTATTTGTGTCACCTGCTTTTCACCATCTCAATACATCTTAATAAAAAGCAGCCACACCAAGAGACAAATAGGTCCTATTGGGCGAAAAGCTTCATTTAAGGGTTGATATTTTCAAGAAAACAGTATTTACTGTTCCTTCTGAGCTGGCCTGGTCAGGAACAGAAGGTGGCAGGAAAATGTTAGGCAAAGGATAGGCATGGGTCATAGCTGGTAATTCTGTACTATTCTGTTAAAATGCTTTGAACCATTTTGAAACCATTTTGGAGAGATAAAGTACGATTGTGTGCAAATCTCTCTAGGCTGACAGATAGCTGCCTGGTCCCTCCCCTCCACATTTAGGCACTGACAACAGTCTCCTCAGAGATTACTCAGTCTAGTGTGTTTTATACCTGAGCATCAATAGCTTCCTCTTCGCCACCACTCTACCTCGGTAGAACCTCCTGTTACCACGTCACTAATGCAGGACCACTGACTCTCAAGCTTCCCTAACATCGCTGTGAATATCACCCTTTAACCTGTTTTATCATGTTTCAGAAAACGGTTAATAAATTGCGATCATTTAAATAAGCAGGCTTGTTGTCAATCTCTATTTTTCACAACAATCATCAAATTGCTCATTGTCAATACATTTTATAGCTCAATTCTTCTGTTCAGGAATAGTGTATAGGCCTACATGATTTTGTCGAGATACTGACTGAGTAATTATACCAAGTAAATACAATCTATAGGATAACACACTAAATTCACTTGTCTGTTTACTGCTGTTGTTTCTCAATAGCTGCGTCTACTGTGTGACACTTTTCATCCCATTTGGATGATGGAGACTTTAGAAACGAGAGAAGGTAGGTACAAAAATTACAAGGAGAAATTATTACTCTAGGTGTAGAACTCTTTGAGTAACTTTGTCTCTTCATCGATGCCTGCACGAACAAATCTATACTTGCATGAATGTTTTGAAAAGGAGCAAGAGCAGGCATGGATGTGGTGGAACCACCCGCTGATGGCTGCAATAGACCTGAATGTTTGTGGAAACATTTCTGCCACATTTGCCCGGCTTTCCTTTGAAGATGTATCTGTTTCACAAGTACAGAAGGATTCTATTTCTTAGTCAAGCTTCCAAAATACACTTTCAGATGCATATACCATAGTGTCTTTGGAGATAAACAGTTAAATCTCTGCTTCTGGGCAGAAATCAGTGACACCGAATGAGTGTAGATTGGGAACTGTGCCATAAACTTTAGTGATAGTCAAGATAAAAGAGTTGGAAAGGAACCAACCCAGCTTTCATAGCCTCTTTTGTGGTGGTAAGGAATAGCCACATAAATTCCTACCTGGAAATAACAAGAATGAACAAACAAAGAATCCTAAGAGAGTACTTCCACAGATACTTTGCTGAGCAGAACAGGAAAGATTACCTTGATGTGAATATTACTCATGGTAAGTCTCTGAAATTCTCCTTCTGCAGGAATTTGTTCCACAATGCAGCACAAGTGCAGCCTACAGCTGGGATCCTCTGCTCTTTGCCGTTGTACAAATATGGCTATTTGCAGAAAATGAGGCACTCTCTGAACACCTAAATGAACAGAAACTTATATATTAACTGTTACAAAATCAGAAAATATTTAAAATTGATTTTTTATATATATATATCAGACTATGCAATAACTTGAGCGGTCTCTCCGTGTGTACTTCTAGAACATGCATCACCCAAGTGCACCACCCACATGTGAAGTGTGTCATTGCTCCATAGCTTGCTTTCCAAGTGTGGGAGAAATCAGTTCAAAGCTGTCCCACGTCTTCCTTTCTGCCAGTCACTCAGCTGCAAGGAGGCTCTAGGGCAGGGATCTGTCTTCTGCAATACCCCTCAAACAGCATATTTTTGCCACCTTGGTAGAAACATCAGTATGAAAGGTAAAGTACCAATTGCCCCTGGGCAACAGGAGGGCAGGAGTGTCATAGATAAAATACCACCAGATCCCATGATTCATTTTCCCTGGAGCAGGGAAAAAAAGGTTGAGGTACCCCTTACAAAAAGCAAGCCTATATTTGGGGACTACCATGTCCCTTTCCGAAATCAGTTCAGATATCTTCCCTACAAGGCTGCAGAAGTGCCTGTCCCCATAGATGTGAAATTCCCTGTCCTCCCATGCCTGCATGGCTTGGGAAAGGGGCACAGGCTGTGCTGAACGTGGCCATTTACAGTTAAATTCAAAGTCTCTTTAAAAGCAATAGTTCCACATTCGCCTTTGATGAATGAAAACAGCAACATGATTTCTGTCACTATGATTTTTTTAAATATAACCTACAGCATATGAGCAATGTGCCTGTTTGCACTGTCGGAGATTTCTACCAACTTCTCTTTTACGTTCTTCAAGTGAGATGCAAAAACCATGTGGAAGTTTTAAAAGCTCACACTGAATTACTCGATTTATATTCTTCCACATACATTAATTTTTAGTACCATGCAAATATTTGTATTGGCACAGTATCCTCTGCTCTGGAGGATTTAACTGGGTTCACAAATTGTTACAATATCCCTCAATTTAATTTTTTTCACAGTATATATTAATGTATGACCATCTAACAAGAAAAGATAAAGACAATTTTATCCTGGAAATTAGATGAAGGTTTCTAAGCATTACAGAACTGAAATTTTGAAAAAAAACCAACAAACCCTTTCTAATAGGTTTTTAGTCTGACTGCTTCTAGCTAATTGTAGACTTTGATCAGTTTTTATGTAGGGGATTATCCTATATGTTGACACTGGCTGCAATAGCAGGACCCAATGACCCAAAGAAATCCCTTCGACATTTATGTTCCAATAAAAATGCTGTCAAATTAATGATAACAGAAAAAAATGCAAGGCTGCAAGTATCTCTGCCTTTTTTTTTTTTAATGTAGGTAAACACTCCTCCTCACAAAGAACTCATGGTGAGACAAAGATTGTTAAGTTTTACATCTCTTGATTTCAGTGATTTAAGGCATTTTATGAAAGACCAGCCCTTTCCTCCAAGTGAGGAATAAATAGAAAGTGCTTGTTAAGCCTTTTTATTAAATATAGCAAGCTGTAAATTTTTGCCCTCCTGGTTTACTTTAATTTTGGTTTTTTTTCTGTCAAATTCCAGAATGAGCTCAGAGCAGTCAGGCATGTGCAAAGGTTAAAACACCCTTGAAAGACTATCCTGTTCTTGCTCATAATCTCCTCACAACTCACAATCCCTGCCTATTAGCCTCTTTCATATTGCTTTTAGGTGTCCAAGATCCCTGCAAATTCCTTTTAAGTTTCTAAAGAGAGTATAGGCAGGAAAATGAAAGTGTCAGAGAGGAACCAGGCTAAGGAGAACCCTGCAAACAGACTTTTTTTTTTTTTTGCAAATATTTATTTTTCTCATCTTGAAGCCTCTAGGTATGTTTGATTTAAGGTGTTGAAAGAGCAGTCAGTCTAGCTAGTAGAAACTTTTTCACTAAGCAAACAACCGCAAGGTTTAGAACCCTAAAAGTGCTCACGTTGCAACATACGTGGTGATAGCCAAAATCTCCCTGCTAAATAGCTCAAATGAGTTGTCAACTCAGCTGAGCAATCTCACAGACATTTTTGTGACATTTTACTCACAGCTCTGACAAATAAATGGCTTTCATTAGGAAGTGGGTGCTGATAACTTTTGCTAGTATGAAAGACATTTGCAAATATTATCTATTGACTTATTTTTATGCAAAACCTGCTGTACATACACATACCCTTTTTGCAAAAAAAAACCAAACTATTGAGACAGTTATATCCAGATCTTGTTTGCAGGGTTGCGTAAGTGCCTTTTTAAATCACAAATAAAGGTCTCTGCACACATTTGACATGTGAAAATGATAGAGGTACCTGTTCTGCCAGCATCCTGAGGGTCTAAATGACGTATTTTAGCAACACTGTTCCAAGAAGAGTCAACAGTAGCCGAGAGCTAAAGCACTTTGAAGGATTTATCTGCAAAACTCATTGAGAAAACTGAATGGAAAGTATGTGGAAGAATCCCATAAAAGCTCTCTGTTAAGTGAATGGAAGTATTGCTCCAGGAGCAAAAATTATGCTGGTGCTCTCCAGTAGCATGGAAGACACTGAAACACTTAGGCCACTATGTCAAAAGAAATTTAGTTTATACTGGTTTTATTTTGTAAAGGAGAGATGTATGTCAGAGATGTCATACACCAAGGGCTTAGACAGGCGCGAGGGCAGGTCTTCACTTTCCAGTGATGGTAAAAGCTAGCAAGGTGAGCTCGTTAAAGCTCAGGCTTCCCAAAACAGTTGATCCTTCACCTCTCAGGTTGCCATCTTCATCCCACAGTCTTCCCCAATTAACTTCAGCTCTTCAATGTTTCATTGTCTACTGCAGGGGAAGGAGCAGATCTCTGCAGGATTCAACCCAGTAGAGCTGGCTCTTTCGAAATACTCTGCTAAGATCAGCTAAAGCTGCATAAAACCTGCTGTAAAAATTGAAAGCCTTAAGCACTGACCTGATATCAGCCCGAAAATCTGGACCACTTTTAGGGAAAACACACCAACTCCTGGAGAACTTTTGCCCACCTGGGAGAATGTCAGGCTGAACTGGAGACAGGGCAGCTAGTACAGGGATACTCTACAGAGATCATTTCAGACTCATTAACCGTGTCCCATCCTGTGACACAGTTACAAAGAGTAACTCAGTGACAAAGAGTGTGTCATGACAACTTTTATTCCCATCATCACCCTCACATCTGCTGATATACATGGAGAATGTGGCCAGCATCTCCAGTCTGGAGTCATCTCTCATCCCAGTGAGATGCTGGCTGCCTGATGAATGCTTCACAAAGGACCGTTGCTTCTGCACTGTAATATTAGACACGTTTTTCTTGAAGTTTCAACTTTTTTGGACTTTTAGCACACCATTAGTGGATAACGTTAGCTTATGTGATAAAAAAATCCTCATTTGCATCCCCAGAAAGAAGTACAGAGAGATGGAAGTGTGGGGTGGCAGGAAGCCCAACTAAAACTAAGGTTATCAGGCCACCTCACCAGAGGAGGATCTAACGGTGGGGAAAGAGAGGGATGCAGATGATTTGGAGAGGAAAATAGAGGGATGAGGGGATAAAAAGGGGCCAGTTTCATGGCAGCAGCTGCTGGTCAATACCTTTGTCTGGCCATGCCCTGTGCCTGGTCATCACAGTCTCTCTTGTCATCTTATTAAATTCTTTCTCTTTTCCTTGGCAAGGGGTCTCTCTCGGGTGTGCACATGTGTGTACACGAGGTGAGTGCAGCAGCCAGGGTCAGACCACCAGCTGGAGGGGCTGTATGTACACACACGCTTACACACGTGTATGTGTTCTCACCAGCGGACCTTCACCCTGGTCTATATGAGAGTGAAACAGGATGAGGCCATTAGTGATGTCTGTGCTTGTGTGAGTGCTCTGAGCATCTTTTAAAACAGAAATTTATCATAGGAACCAATTAATTTATGCTTTTTAAATTAAAATAAAAAGACAAAATACAATACCATAAAAAAACCCATTCAGCTTTCAGATAATGTAAACCAATGATACCGTGTAACACTATTTTCAGATCATTTGTGTAATTGCTCTTTACTGCAGACACAGCTGATCAGTCAAAATACCTCTCCCATAACACATCCCAATGTCTCCCTGGGTCTGTAAGGCTATGACGACCTTTAAGCCAGTCTTCTCATTCCAAAGGATTATCATACGGTCAAATAAATTTGATTAATTGTTGGTTTCATTGCTTTTTTACTCAGGTAATAACGTGGCTCTCATCCATCCAAAGGTGAGCAGACAGTCACATTTTATACTTCCAGTATCTTTCCAATATATGGAGAAGGAACCTGGAGAAATAGGATGATTCCCTGCTGTTCTAAACTGAATCTGCTACTGACTGTAGTTCTAAGCAGCACAGTGTTTCTAGGCAAAGCTTTGCTTTCCTGCTCCATTCAAAAATTTGGCTATGCGTTTAACACTCCTAAGAAATTCACTTGAATTCTTCGAAGACTGCCATCTTATCCTCTTTTCCATGCTAGAAAAATAAACCCAAAAGAGTCTGAAATATTACAAGCTGTAAAAGCAAGATATTTCTTGAGATCCCTAAAAGCAGGAAAAAGTCGGATCCAGCAGCATTAGGCTCCAACAACGGAAAACTTTTGCAATACAATTAACTGTTCTTTAAATTCTTATCCGTTTGTTTAGGGCAAGCTGAAATGATGTGTTATCTCAAAACTTGGTTTTTTTTGGTTTTTTTTTTAAAGTAACTGGAAATGATGGCTAGAATTCTCACAGCAAGAGTCAAAGTGCTGTAAGATGTGAAAAGCAACAAAATATGCTTTCAGTACTGTGACATTTCACCAGGGAAACTAGATAGAGACATACCGGGCGATGAACA
Source organism: Syrrhaptes paradoxus (assembly GCA_013400615.1). Classification (NCBI taxonomy): domain Eukaryota; kingdom Metazoa; phylum Chordata; class Aves; order Pterocliformes; family Pteroclidae; genus Syrrhaptes; species Syrrhaptes paradoxus. Next base: position 45,813 of record VZTO01026684.1, read on the forward strand.
GCACAGTCCTGTACTTGCTAAATAGTATTCTCAGTCATCTCAGTAACATCTGACTCACAAAAATCAGCCGTGACTTGGTCGCAGCAGATATGCAGCATAGTTGGTGGTCCCAGCTTTCAGAGACTGTTGCTTTAACACAGTCAAACAGAACAAATTCTGGTGATTTATTGTTGAACTAGATTTCACTCTCTGGGCAAAATGCCACGAAGTTGGGGTCAGGGCTCTGTAGACTGCACTAAACACATCTTTTTTCAAACCACCAGGCACATATGACTGTTAATCTTTATCACTATCCATTAGACTTTTACTGGTCCTACCGTGCCCATTATTTCCTGCGAGTGTCTATGTATTAAGAAAATAAAAACAATAATTGCCCATAAAAAAGTTGCACAGTTTGTTCACCCGTGATGAAATGTAGAGCTGACACTGAAAATCAGAACCATGTGAGAGGGAGCAGAAAATACGTCGTGACGCTCATAGGTTTAAAATAATACATCTAGTTATTTCACATCACAAATACCAGATTCTTAAAATGTTGGGACATGTTCCTGAGGTTCAAGTGTTCTGCCCGTGTAAAGGAAGACCTGACACAGTGAAAAAGTTGCTGCTGAGCCGGCTGCAGCCCTGCTGAGGCAACACAACAGGCAACATGTTCCCTTAGAAGGGCAAATGCATCCCGGGATGTCTCCACAAGCTGCAGAAAGATTAGAGAAAGGTGTCACTTCAAAATATTACCATCAGCTCATACTCATTGGTTTTATGGTTGTTGTAGAAGAAAAATTTTTAAAAAAGACAGAAATCTCTGCCAATGAGGAATAAATTAATAGCCGTCAAGTCACCAAAATAGGTTAATATGATTAGATTCAAATTATTGCAAAGCTACGTAAGGAGTACTGGCAGGCTTCTCTAAAGTGATGTGAATAAAAGGAGGTTCAGGCTCTACACAGAAACACTTTATCCAAATACTTGTGATCAGTTACCTCATTCTGCAGTTATCCATCTACTCTGCCACAGATACTCAAATCTACTTGCTGTCATCTGCTCTGTCTCCCAAAATAATTAGCATCGTCATTCACGCCTTCTGAAAATATAAAAAGAGCAAAGGAATAGGGAGTTTTTATAAAAGAAAAAAATTATTACACATAAATAATATAAAAATAATTCCAGTACATTATAGACTTTAGTATCATTATTCCTTGGTGTGTGTGGAAGAGCTAAGGAAACCCATAAGCATCCTTTCCTCTTTGGCTTTTCTTAGGGGGTATCATGTTGAAATCCTTTGCTTTCATCAAAGAAGACACATTATGGTTTGGGAATTCTCTAGGGATATATTAGCACCAAAATACCAGAGATAGAAAAATTACTTGTAGCTAGAAACTAGCTAGCACTGGACATACTCAAAACATAAAAATGGAAGGTGAGTGTGGCAACTAATGCCAAGCCAAATAAAAAACAATCTATTTTTAAAGCTCTACCTCTTTCTTCAAAACACAGCATATTCACAATGGATAATTTACCCAAGAATTTAGCTTTTTTCCTCTCCCAGCTAGAAAAACTACCAGTAAGCTTCATTTTCTGAAAGTTACCTGACAAACATTTTCAGATACATTTTTAGCTTCAAATAGTCGTAGCCATATGGAGCCATGAAACATATTTAAATTTCATTCTCTAAATGTTATTGACTAATACAGTGAAACTGCTCCTAAACACTCTCTGTCCTTCTCTCTCCCCCCTCCATGGGAGTTGTCCAGCCCATTCCAGCACGAGCGGCATAGTCTGCTATGTCCTGAAAATTATTTTCCATCAACAATCCTAACAATCTTTACTTTTTCAAAGCATCTCATGCTGCAATATTCTGACAAAGAACAGCTTTGACACATCATCACGATACCAGTAATTATAAAATAAACCAAAATTAACTGAAAAGAAAAAGACTAGTGAATTGTTTTCCTTTTCTTCCTTATTTATGCAATTTTCTGCTTAGAAGTGTTTATTTCTATTTTCCCCTCTATATAGGAAACGTATACCACCAGAACATGGGAAGTATCCTCCTGGGTAAGTAAAAATTAGTATAGGCAAGAAAATCTTGAGATATGCAGGAAAACATTACTAAAACCTAAAACATGTTTAAGTTAAAAAGTTATTTTTGTTTTCACCATTAGATGTTGTGCATAAGGAAATCAGTGTTAAATTTGAGAGTGAAGAAGTATACAAAGTCATGAGACAAGTAGGTGGCAAAAAAAAAAGGACTTAAGAAGTAAAATGAGAAACATTTCTGATTTGACATTATTCCCTGCTCAAAATTGAGCTTTATTAGAAATAAATCTTTTGGAATTGGGATCAAAATATATAATACTAGCCTCAGTAAGAGAAGCTAAATAAGTGTCTGGAGAGTGAAACAGTTTACAGGTTTGACCTCTGGATTTGCACAGCTGTAAGCATTTACGAATAAGGTTACTCATGCGCCACAAAAATATTCTAATGAACTCAAACATGCACTGAAGAAACTCCAGGCAGCAGTTCCTGATTTTTTAAAAATAGGTCCTCTCTGTGGAGAGAATTTGAAGACATTTATCAACTTACTGCAGGCTTTTTGGAACTTTTGGCATCACTTGGTAAAATCAATTTTGCAAAAATATTCTCACAATATTTGAGACAAAACAGAGAACATTAGTAGCAACCTAGAGGATGGCCGTCTGACTGACTGCTTTCTCCTCTTGGGTAGCTGGTAGAAGGAATATACACACATGAGAGGAGAAACTGCCAGGATGGGGAGAAAAGCATGAAAGGTGTGGATCTGCCCAGCCTTGTAGCGTTATAGGCTCCGGTCTTGTTAAAAAGAGGAGGAGGATATGTATTCAGCCTCAAAAAACCATGGCAATGATAATCCGGATCTGAGAGATGATAGATGCTGACCTATACACATAGAGAGTCCAAAGATAAATCTTTCAGTGTTTTATTTTTCTTTCAATTAGGTGTTAAATGTCCACTTGAGGGTCTTGGAAAAGTTGCTGTAGAGAAAGGAGGTAAATCTGACATGAAAATGTAATCTGCTTTCATGAGGAACTTTCAGTGTTCTCAAACAAATCCCTTATCTGAAATAATTTGCTAGAAAAGTGTCTTGGTTTGGGTATTATTCAGACAGAATTCATAGGACGTGTTTTATATCTGACATTTAAGCTGAATGCATGAATTATGATGGAACAGAAAGATTGCGTTAGAACATTTTAGCTTTCTGACAGCCTAAGGCACCTGTTCTGAATAGCAAATCCTCTTGAATCTGAAACTTGCTTTCCCAAAACTTTCATTAGTTAATGAGTTTGTGTTTTAAATTCACTGGTTCTACAAACGTACATCCCCAACTTTGCTACCGGCGTGCTCTTGCCAAACAAACGTGAGATGGTGAAAGTGGAGGTCAGGTTTTATTCAAAGAAATTACTCTAGGAAATCACGAGTTTCCACCTCCCAAAGGTTGAGTGGCTAAAAAAAGAGATTAATTACCCTTCAAAGGCGCCTAGTTCTATAAAGGGAGCCAAGGGTAACAAGCTTACACTTAACTTGTAAATATCTGAAGGCAGGTAAGAAACACCTCTCACATGACAGAATTTAACCTTTTGTTGTAGCTGCCTTTCTCCTAGGGCACACGGGGTTTGAATAAGGACAAGTCAAGCATAAGCTACCTCAGTGAGAACGTAATTTCTCAGTACTTTTGACGTAGATACGCGACAATTTTAAAACCTTCCCCACCCTTTTAAACAGGAAGATAATAAAACACTGCAGTAAACTGCCCAGGAAAAGCGTAAATCTTCCAAGACACCAAGGCAAGCAAACATCTCACAGGAACACCATAAATTGTGTCAATCCTGCATTAAGTTTCACTAGCTGACTCATTAGGTGTCCTTCAATCTTGCCCTGCACACTTCCATGGCAGAGAAAAACACATAAATCATTACTTTTGACAAACTTTCCAACACCTTCAACAGTTTCCCTAGACGTTCTATATTCCCTCTACAGCACTGCAGACATATATACAAATCTATATCTACGTAGAACTCTTTCAGCATCTCTGGTCCCATTGTCTGTTTCCCCAGAGCATTTCCCTTTTGGTATTCAGAAGATGTTTTCTGGGGAGAACCACACTTGTTTCTATCACACTCCCAGTTCCTTATTAACCTAAAGCAGTAAGGACCAAACCCTCCACCTCCCATA
>VZTO01026684.1:50037-78344 GCA_013400615.1 Syrrhaptes paradoxus
ATAAAAATAATTAAAAAAAAAAAAAAAAAAAAAAAAAGAACATGATTACCATATTTGTTTTTCCACTGTATGCCTTATCAGAAAAAAAAATGGGAGCAAGATTGTCAATAAAATATTTACATGTAACAACAGCCTGAAATAAATAAAGAACGTAGAGAGTGGATCAAAGGTTTTCCTGGCAGAGTGAACTCAAAGAGGAAGGAGCTCTAACCTGAGTCACAGCAGAGGTCCTGCAGCTCTATGAGGAATCGCAGGCTGTGTGAGTAATACAGGGACCGGGAGCCAAAAAGTGTGCACATGTGAGTGAACACACCAGGAGAGTCAACTTCGTTTGCAAAACTGAAAGGGAAAACAGAGAAAGAAGGGAAGCGGCACAGCCAGGTCTGTACAGCTGTCTCCTGATACCAAACCCAGCATCTCTTCTTCTATGCAAACACAAATTGAGATTTCTCTGGCAAATTGAAATTAAGCAAAACAAAAGACACTAAAGAAGAAAGCATATGTTGTTCGCTATACTTTGCTGTCTTCCACCTAATATGTTTTTGTGTCTGTCTTTAAAGTGCGACCTCCTGTAGCAGGGAACTGCTGCTTCTTTTTTGTCTGAGTGTCCCTAGGTACACAAGTGTGCCAAACAAACCCACCCCCTATTGCACCAGAAATCCCTCCAGTTCAGGAGGCATATGTTGAGGGGTTTTAAACCTTGTATTATTTTCTTTTTTTTTTCATTTTTACTTTTTCTCTAAACTAAGTTGAAATAGGCTGAAAGGGAAAAGAAGCAAAAAAAAAGTCAGCAAGAACGAAAGAAGTTTACTTTCTTCTAAAGGTTGTTGTGGATTCTGGATCAGCCTACATCAGATCAATTTATCTTTTGATTGCTAATTCACTTGAAACTTACTTTTAATTGTAAGCAAGTGAATAATAGGAGTATAGGAACTCCTACGTAGAAGGGGCAGACGAGTTGGATCACACTTTCACTGGCCAAAATAAGAAGCAGCAGAAGTGCAAACAAAGGCAGAATTGATGCAAGGTAAAAATTACTGCCCCAGAAATTCTCTTCCTTTTGCAGCTGTTTCAACTCTCATTCAGTCTTACGATTTTATTATTTTTTTTTAAATCCTTGTTCTTAATGGTTGGCTTGTAAAACAGAATTGTCAGGGCTTGGGTTTCTTTTGTGCTCTTCATGAACAAACAACTCTGAACGACTATTTCAAGTTTTTTGGAGAAAGCTTGGTGTAAGCCAGCAGCTTCTCTGTCATATCTGTTGTGAGGCTAACATGCAAGTGCTTCTGCATATCAAAGCAGAAGGGTTTGATGAAGAATACTCATGTTGAAAGTATCATTTTCTTTTCAGCTGCTCCAAAACAACCTCAGGGTCCCAACTGCCAACACAAATTTTTGCACAAAGTACTTTTCACCAATATATTTTTCTTTGCTCATTATTTTCTTTAATGACTATTGTTTTCCTTCAGTGAAGAGGAGGAAGCAGTGAAGTCACAAACTTCCAAACAAAGGCATCATTTATATATGACGCATTATATGCTGGAAGAACTTGAAGAACTCTTTGGTTCAAAGCCAAGAATTCAGAGACTGGGGAAGGCCAGAGTGAAAATTGCCTGGGCAAACTTAATCAGGCAATATAGGCTTTCATTGCATGAATGCACACAATAATTTTCTGTTGGACCCCTGTCATCACTTAGCTATTGTATTGTGCTCGTTATCATGTGTTATGCACAACCTGTTTTTAAGTCCTTAGAAGAAATTTCCTTTGGGGGGTTGTTTTGTTGGTGCTTCTCACTTCTTTCCTCCTCAGTTCAGCTTTCCCAAGGCAAGATGGTTGTGAGCAGACATTAGTTTTCATTTCTGTCCCAGTAACCAACCTGGAACCAAGCACTCATGCCCAGAGCACATGTGAGGTATCATTTTCAAGAGGAGCATGACTTCACTGCACCAGATGGAGGGAGTACGCCCAACTGTCCCATGGAGAGTGCAAAGTCTGGCTCTTCCTAGGAGCTAGGAAGGAACTGAACATGATCAGTAAGGACAGATTGCTGAGCTCTGGAAAGTCTCCCGTCTGTGTGTAAATTGTTATATCTCAGATGTGAATTGGGGCAGATAATGACAAGGTGTATGGCACAGACAAGTTTCAAGCTTTGTTATCGAAGTATAGAACTGGAAAGATTCCGGAAAGGAGAGAAACAGCAAAATTATTATCTCGCCCTCAGACAAGGCTGATTTTTTATCCAAGTGTGAAATATAAAATACAATTCCTACATAACTGAGGCAAAGTTATGCATGGAGAAATTTAGTCCTAGCTTGGGAAAGATTAAAAGCAACTTTAAAAGTAAGGTTAAAAAGAGTTTGATGATGGGAAACATCAAGCAAGTTTAATAATAGTTAATACTATTAAGTATGCTTGCCAAATGCAGAAATCTTCTTACAACACTTTTTGGATATAGTAGATACTACTTTTCTAATAGGTTTCAAGGTGTTTTTAAATAAAATTACATTCAAATCAAAGAGACATTTTAGTAGAACCCACTTCTGCACATTTTTCTATTTCCTAATCATCTCTGCATGTCCTATGAAAGTCTGAAATGAGACAGATGTGTTGGTTTAGCAGTGAATAAACATGTCCCAAGTTTTCACAGATCACATAATATAATCTATCTCTGCAGTGACAGAAGGGTGTTCAGATCTTTTCAACAGTAAAGCAGACATAATCTGTGCCCCAAAGACTGTGCAGTCTGGGTTGGCCCAAATATTTTTCCAGCACGTGAAAATCCTGCCTAAAAAAACCCATCTCAGCACATCTTTCTAACAGAAAGGAGAAAGTTCCTTGGCTCACCGATATACTTCGGTATCTGTATTTATATCAACTATGTAGGTAACAGACCATTTGAAAATTTAGCACTTCATCTGGAAAACCAAAGTTGATTGATATCATGAGTGGAATTTTAAATCACTAAAATTTCACTAACAACCTCTACTTCCATTTTCCTTTGGCGTAGCAAAATTTCTTGCATTTTTCTGATTTAGTCTATAAAGTTTACTGGAATGTCAGGGTGGGGGCTTGTTAGTCATAATTAAGTTGCATGTCAGCCAGAACAGAATATCATATTGCTTGCTAAGTAATGGTTTGGTCTCTTCAGTATTCCTATGACCCAGGCAGGCTTTCCCTTCTGACTACAGTTAGGTTCAGGATGAGGCAAGTAATCCTGTGGCCTTTTTAAGCTGTGAGGAGCAAATGTCACAGACATCCATTGCCATTTCTTCCTGTTTACGTAATTTTCAGATGGAAAAGCAGGTTGTCCTGGAGTCTCAGTGTGCTAGAAGCTACCGTTTCATGGCCATTACTCAGGTAGCACACATGGCCACTGGGAAAGCCCCAGAGTGGCAGTACAAGCCAGTTCACTGCTTGTGATATAACACTGAAAGAGACCCACCTTTCAGAGAAAGCGTTTATAAGATCCGAATTGGAAAGCATTCATGGCATAAAATCTGCACACCTAAAGAGCTCCCTGTGGGGAAGAGAGAAACCAACAAGGGACACCTTAAGATAAAGCACAATAGTACTGAGCCAAATCTTAGTCATTGTACTTCAAAAACATGTAAAGTAATGCTTGAATGAAGCCCAACAGCAGAAGAGTCCTAGGAAGAAACTCTCCAATCCTTAGTCTTCTGCAGTAACAATGCAATCTCCAAGACAATCTGCTCGAACCAGCCTATTGCCAGCGTTTATGAACCACATCTATAGAGCTCAGCATGTAATCTGCATCGTAAACTGAACCCTTCAGAGGCGGTACAGTCCTACCTAAACAGCAAGCAAAATTATGTTTAAAGCTCTAAGCCCTCTTGGGAAAACAATCTCCGCAGCTTCCAATTTTGTGCATTTCATATTCTGCAGCAATAAATTCTGATAGATGTCCATATTGACAGCAGTTTTTCAAGTATGTCACCCTAAATGTCCTCAGTACGTTACAGCAGCAAATAGTAGTGCAGGTTGTGTCCTAGGAGGGAAATATTCTTTGGACACTCTCTTGCCAAGAATAGATATAAAACAAATATTGCTTATTACAAATATTTCTTTTGAGACTGTTTCCCAGACTGCCAAAAGATTTATAGCATTTTCCCCATTGAGACTGGCTCACGTACAAAAAAAATCTTTATGCTAGCAAATCAGATGAAAAGGTTTCTTCTATGCCAAATATACATTGCAAAAATGCCCCATATTCATAAAAATATATGTGTTCATTCTCCAAGATAAAGAGATGGTTGACACATGCCATTCAGTTGGACAGGCAGGGCTAAATGCATCAGGATGTTTTGCAGAATACAAATTAAAGAACCTGACACAATATTGGAGCAGTTAATAAGCTCACCTTAAAGGACCCATTACTTTTACCTCACTCATGATTAGTGCATTTTCTTTAAGGCTCTCTCAAAATTTTTTGCATTCTTCCTGTTTTATTGGTGGGCAAACTAAAATGCAGAAGGTAGAAAGACACTCTGTAAGGTTAACCTAGTTGAGCTTATACAGCAGATGCAGTCTTGGCAGGTGCAACATATCCTATGGTCATGGTCTCCTGTGCAAACCTTGGTTGCATTCTGCCTCCACATTTGGCAATGACCTGCCCATGCACCGTCCCTTTGTCCAAAAGGTTTGCCTTTGGAAGGAAACACTGCTACAGGACCAGGAGCTGCAGTGCACTCCAGTAGGTCCCCGAGCTCCATAACCGAAAGAGAATACTGAGAGTATCTCCAGAGATCATCTACCCCACAGTTCAGACATAAATGCTTTAACAGCCCCATGCTTGTCCCCCTCTTCAAATTTACTGAAATAAAAGATACTCTTGATTTCTACCAGGATGGAAATTACTTCAAAATTTCCTTAAAATTAAATTACAACAGTAATTTCAGTAATGTAAATCAGGCCTTCTAATCATAATATTTTCCACAATCTTTACACACGAGGAATTTCATATCACTGACTTAATTGCTGTTTCTGTTTTCTGGTTTTGTCCCTTAAGAAATCAGCCTCTCCATCCCCATGTCTTGCTTGGTTTTAAATTTCCTAATGTTTCCCCACAATCTGTGTTTCCACAGTTCACTAGAATGTAACATTTTCCTCTTTATAACAACTCTTCAAGAAATACGAGTGCTGCAAATCAGCCAACACTTGAGGCATGTTGGGAGATACATTGTTTGTACATGATATTTGGAATGAATCCAGTGAAATCACAGCATCTTGCAAAACTGAGAAGTTCCAATGTACTTATGCTTTGGCTACTATAAATAATTTCATTTATTTGCTTTGCATGAAATAACACAGAAACAAATTATTGTTTANAGAAGAACACTTTCAGGAAGACACAGTAGTTTTAGAAATAGAAGACCATCCACCGCTTAAAAAGTACAAAACTTTGTCATCGGTATGTTTGGTTTTTTCTTACTATGAAATGTTTTCGTTATGAAAACCAGTGAAATTATAACACATCCCCAGGGCATGAATCACGTCACCGTTTCTCCACCAACTGTTCTGTGAGAGAGAAGAAGAAAAGATCCTTGGACCACATGGCAACACTTACTTAACAGGGAATTCTAGTACGATGTAAGAAGTGAACAGTGCCTGTGTACCCTGCACTTCCTCAGTGGAACCCCAAATCTTTGCCTTTCCCAGGAGCTCTTTCACCCTATGCTCCCTGTAAACTCCGAGTACCACTGCCCACCACATCTCCCTCTCCAAGATCAAAGTGCACTTGTCTGGAGACACGCATAGTGCATGTGCAATCCTTTTCAACACCCAAGAGCAACCTGAGCACGCATTGTCTGTGATAGCTCTTTTTGATATGAAGTACCTACAGCAAGCACACTCTTGCTTATCCCCTAACACAAGGATGAGTTTATGCTTTGAAGAGTTTAAGGAGAGCGTTTGATTCAGCTCCTGATGACTAGATTCACAATCTCACCTGAAAATGCAGACATTGCAAGCACACAACACATTGTGAAAAGATATGCTTATTGTGGCAAGAGGGGAACTTCCCGTGCTTGTGGATGTTGGGAATATTTAATGTCAGGTCAAATCTAGAAAGGATAAATTTCTGAAAACTGGAGGGAAAAGCACTAGGTTTGTCCTTTGAAGCAACTGACTGTTGTGAGAAAAAATGATTGTGACACTTAGCACTTTTTTTTTGGCAGATGCTGACAGTTCCATAGTAACTGGAAACTTAGTAAGAAATCCAAAATTTATATGAACACAGTCACATGAGTCAGACTGCTTCTTTCCTCAGTAGCTCTATGACTGGTACCACCCATTGAATTGGTATAATTTTTGCTTCAAATGTAGCCAGATTAGTTCAGGGTTCCTGTCATTGTCAGAGGACAGAAAGATGGGATTGTACGATGTGGTGGAAGGGGGAACTGCACATCCAGAATTTAAAATTACTTCTAGCCATTCTTGTGGTGTTTAATTGAATCATGAGAACAAAATCTTTTTTAAGGTGTTTTTCCTGTGCTGTAAAGCAACACTTTCCATACTCTTATTTTATAATTACTCAAATGATATTTGGAAAACATTTTGTATCTGTTTACTGAAAGGCATAGGAAAAGACGTTAGTCCATACTGCTTCCAGTTAAAGCCAAGGATCTTAGGATTGGGATAAGAATGAATAAAAACACCCCAAAAAATTGTTCTCACACCAAGCATACTAGTATAACACCCAAATGACTTTTATGAGTACTTTAAACTGTTTGCTCCCTTGCCCTTCACCCAGGATAAGGGTCACACAGAATCAGGTGTCAGTTTTGTTTGGGATGTGGGTTGGTTTTGTAACAGGCAGACCTGTTGCTAGGCATTTCTGTATGAGAGAGGGTATGTTTGAAGAAACATGTCATGCACGTGGAGAGGAAGTGGCAAGATTAATAATGTTGCAAAACCCACTAGGGGAATTCTGCTAAAGGGGAAAAAAATCCCACACTGACATCAGTGTGAGAAGACACAGCAGTTACCACAATTAACATAAAAAAAATGTCCTGTGGGTCAAACCAGTGGGACATTGGATACAGCATTACCCCAAAAAGTCCATAGGAGATGCGTTATAATAAAAGCACACAAGCCCCACCACTATCTATGGTCCATCCTCCTTTTGCTCTCACAGCACTCACAGTAGTTGGATTAGGGATGTTTTTTATACAGCACTTCCCTTTAGTATCTGTTTATGGACTGGTTGTCCAAATAATCAACCTTCACACATGAACAGAGGTTTCACTGAGAGCCTCTTAACTGCCATCTCTACCAATTACTCTGAGTGCCCTGAAAACAAAACAATCCCTATCCCAGCAGTAGCACTCCCCCATCCACCAGCCCCAGGATGGTGTTAGTGGCTCTCACACACCTGTCCTCTGGGAAACATGGCTTTGACCTGTCCTGTGACTTTACTGTCTGTGCCCACTACTGTGATCCCAGACTTACGCGGTGGCTGAAGAGCAGAGACCTCAAAAAGACTGATCAGGTCTTCTGCCTTCCTTCTACTCTCTGTTTCACAAAAGATGCAGCAGCCTTGCGCCCATCTTTCAGCTCATTATCATTGCCCAGTCCTGCAGGTCTGACAGCAGGGTCTGAAATTAAACACTATGCCAGTCAAGTGTATAACCAGTATAAACATACTTTCCATCTTCACTGATGGCTGTGAGAAACCAGTTCCTTTCTAGTTTGTGATCCTGTCCATGTGGGGTTCTGGATGAAGAGCTGCTTCAGGTAAAGAAGCCCTGCAGCCTTTCCCTGTCCTGATGTCCAGCAACAGGGACCCAGGGACCCAAGGTCCGTCCTGTAATATTCCAGACAGAAAAAACATTTTAGAAGAGTGTTTTCAAGCTCTTACTACAAGCAAAGCCTTGAAGCACAAACCACCCTTAAGATATTTTATGAACAGCATGTTTCAAAATCCCATCTAAACCCAGGGCAGGAATTAAACAAAGAATCTTACCAAAGCAGGCAGACAGCAATGGCAGTTTCTTCTTTAAGTGTTTGATTTCTGGAAAATAAAATAGGTTGGGGGCCTGTGCTTGTACATAGTGATACCATCTGCTTGTTAATCATTTGACATAATTCAATTTAATTTTTTTTAATCATTTGATACAATTTCAATTTAAATTTTCTACTGTAATAGGCAAAGTACTGGAATAAAAAAATCAGTTGGACATGTTTATTTGTCTAATGAGGTGTTATAGTAACATGTGTCCAGATCCAGGTTGCTGAAGAGCAGAGCACCCAAAGAGGCCTTGGGAGGTCTGGCTCCTCCCATTTGTTTCTGCTGCATCTTTTGGCATCACAAGGGACAACCACAATTCTGTCACTCACAGCACCTCCTTGTCTCTGGCTTTGAGGAATTCAATAACACTCATATACATCCAGGATGGTATTTAAAATAATCTTTTTTTTCTCTTCACTTCCTCTTGTTTTTTTCAGAGTAAGCTCCTTCTCTTTACACCCTCTTCACAGTATATCCATGTTGCATCTACCACTTCTTATAGTACAGACGGACACTACTTTTTGTAAACATAGCCCAAATAACTTAATTGTTTCATGAATGCTCTAGACCATATCTGAAAGCAGATATGAATATTGAGCTCTGTTATTACTGGAAAAGAAATTAAAGCAGAGGAAAAATCTTTCCCCTCCAGTCACATGTCAGAGTAACACGAGGGTCAGGAACAGAAGCTCTGTCCTCTGAATAGCCACCCTGTCCTCTGCCTGCTGTGTCATGCAGCTTCTCGGAGATATATTCAGCATCACTGGTGTAGAGCATGTGTGCTAGATAGACAGGATGGATGTCCTCTAGCTTCAGATACTGAATGCTGGAATTTGCCATGATTGTCATATAGAAGGATGTTTCCAAGCCAAAGATATTTCTTAAGTACTAGAAAAAAAAATATTCGCTCCCTGGATAATAAGAACTTGATTTGAGCCTGCTGTTTTTTTCTAAGAAGAAGAGAGTGAATATTTCCTTGGACATAGTCCTTATTTATTAGGTGTGTCAGGCTGAGGTAAAAAAGCTCCCAGCAATATAACCTGAAATAACTGAGTGAAACTATTGAGAACATTCAAGTAACCCTTTTTAAACACTACTGGCTTACTTCATGCCCAAGCTTATTGAAGTATTTACCTGGTAAATTAATAATACATTTTGGACTATGTATTTTTTTTTTCTTCCTTCAAAAACCACTGGATAATGAATGTCTTCACCATATTACAGATCATACAGGACAAAACTGTGAAACAGATCGAGATACAGCCACTGAGGAACCTTTTTGTATTACTGGATTTATGGTCTCATATCTGCAAGATATATGCCATCCCCTGAACAACTGGTTTTAGAATTAGGTAAGCAAAACCTAGAGACAGTTTTCTTGGCTATAAAACAAGCAGTCAGAAAACAACTCTAGGGTTTGTGTAGATGAAGTGCTTGAACTGGCAACTTGTTACTCCTGGAACAAACCTGAGCAGCGGGGAAGACTGGTTGTAATTAAAGGCATTACATACTCCAATAGATGGGGCTGCATATATCATTACTAGCAATAGCCATTGAAAGGGTGTCTATAGTGGAGAAGGAAGGGTAGATCAGTGTGGAGCCAGGAGAGCTCAGCATTTGGCAGAGATTAAGTGCCTTGTCTTCTGAAGAAGGTAAGCTAAAGGATTTCTAATTTTTAACATATTTCTGAGTTTTAAATATATAACCTAATTTGACTTTCTTTTTTTTTTTTAATGCCATAGGTTCAGGTTTATTGATCATCAAGGTGGAAGCCTCCCAGGGCTGACCACACAAGTTCAGTTTCTCGCACTCCCAGGATGATTAATTAACAAACAGCAAGGTTTCTCCAGTTAAATATCACAGTGCGTGGTACCTGTATGCTGCAAGCTCTGATCTCGTTCCAGCCTTAACGCACCGCTCCCCTCAAGTTCATCTTGAGAAGTGTAAATATCCAATAATCTCAGCACTGGTAAAATCTCTCTGAGCTTCTGCCACAAGCCCCTAAAATCTCTCTTAAGATCTCTGTTGGGTATATATAGAATCATATGAACATCTCCAACACTCTGTGGACCCTCAGAATAATTTTGCTAGCATAAAAATCTTGATATCACAATAATAAATCACTAGCTGCAGAAAGGCTCAGCTTATAGATTTTTCCCTGTTTTGATATATTAACTAGATGAGTGCTCCTTTCTCTAGTGCTAAGCACCCATGGGGATATTTAGAGGTGGCCACACACATGAAGACAAAGAGTGAATCTGTCTAGTGCTGAAAACTCCAACCAGAGCAATTCACACACCATGCAGTATCAGAAATCTGCAATAACCTTTGGAAATGAACTTGCTCAGTGTTTTGTGTAGACATGAAGCCATCAACAGCAGCAGTCTGGAGTTCAGATTTTGCTGGCATTATTTTCTTATCCATGAAGTTCAGACAGCTAGCCAAAGTCACAGTAGTGGATTTGTGCCAAAGTAATAAATCAGTTCAACAGAGACTGAAGAGACATTGGGATGTAAGGTAGAGTCTACATCGTTCAGTGTTGCTCCCCTCATGAGGGAAGCAATCACACGTGCTATTCCTGAGCTAACTGAACCATAATATTATGGTTTTTTTCCAGGATAATACTTTAACATTTCCCTTCAGCTTCATTATGAAGTGCTTGAATAATCACTCAATGGGAACACAGGTTAAGAAGCGAAACACTGTGAATTCAAACTCAAAGCTTGTTTACTCAGTCAAGTTTCAGGTGATGAACAAAGCAGATAATATAGCACAGCAAGTTTGCTATCTTAAGCATTAACTTGCTCTGAAAGATTGGATTGAGTCACCGTTTGAACTTAATCTGAACATCTGAAAACCATTTTAATATAGATACAGCAAGTGATAGCTATTCGTAACTTACAAAAGAAAAGCAACGCCCAACTCTGAAGACCCCGAGACAAGTCTATTGCATGTACTTGACCTATGGATCCTATCCAGCTAGTCCCCCTCTCCTTCACTTCAGTAATAGGAGCCAATTAATTAGCTTTTACAGCACTGGTTTTGTTGCATTTTGCCCTCATAAGTTTTTGCTACAAAAATTGCTCCTATGGATTTACACCAGCCTATGTTATGCTTATATGTGTTAGTAAACACAAACAGTGCCTGAGGGGTGAAATGACGCCACAGCCAAGCCACAAGCACAATCTCCTCACCCTTTCCTCCATGGGGGTTGGTTAAGTCTGGAAAGTTCCTGCCAAATATCCCAAGGAATGCTACAAAACCTGTGGGGAAGAAAAACTCTGTAAATCACAAGAGACATAAGTGAAGCAGACTAGTCCACCATGTTCTAGAGAGGTCTGGGATGTTTAAAAAAAAAACATCAGCAAGTTTTCCTACCTTTGCTACCTTGAGTTTCCCAGAGGATCTCTCCTTGTGAGTTGTTCAATCCAGCTTGCTGAAAAGCATTTCTGGAAAGTCATAGAACTAAGTGGTTTTCCAAACAAGTTATTTTTCTTTTCTTTTTTTGGAGTTGTACATAAAAACTTGGAGTGCTGCATGGATTTGCTGAAGAATTAAGCTAGAATATATTAGAAGACAGTGGAGTTTGAAATTACGATAGCTTGTCCTTACACACAACAATAACTCTAGATGAGTTGATGAGCACAGTAGTGGGTGATCGCAGGTTCAGCTTTTCACTTGCTATTGGAAGTAATGTTTGGTTTCACTGTGCTAAACAGGTGTAAATATTTGGAATTAACACTAAACTATTTAAAAAACCTTATTTTTATTTCATTTTTAATTCATATCTATCCATGAGACAAGGTTGTCCTGATAGTTATGACCTTACTGCATGCCAAGATGACATTTTCCTCCCCCAGATTACATCAGATTAGGTTTACATAAACAGAAGACAGATTTTGGACATACTCGTACTGGATAGGCACAATGGTACCAAAACTGTGTAACCATATATCAACTTCAGATGGCCTTCCCCAAAGGACTGGGCATTGCTACACTACCTCCCGTTGCAGTACTGGGACATAACCATAATCACGAGTCTTTGTTCAGACAACTGTTGCATGAAAATCTGGGCTCATATATGTCTTCCGTCAATTTACAAATCACTTATAGGCATGACTAGGTTAACTATTAACCCGTGTCCCACTTGAATTTCCTGAAATATAAAGGGATGACATTGGTTTTTTTTGTTTTGCTTTGTTAATCTTCAGCCTCCTGTCTTTTATTATACCAAAAACCTGTTTGTTTAGCTGTTTGCATGATTCTTCAAATTCCACTCAGTAAACACTGCAGATGGAAAAAGTGTAACACTGAAGAAGATTGCAATAGCATCTCTGCTGTACATCTATCTCATCTAATCTGTTTCATAGCTGTATCACCATGTCTTGCACTTTGTGCTTAACCCAAAAATAAAGCATCTTTGTCTGCTTACATTGCTCTGCTATTCCCACTCTCCCGATGGCTTATTCTTCAGCTTCCACTTTCAACGTCTAAAATAAAGAGAAATAATGGAATCCCTCCTCCACAGTCCAAATGGCTTTTCTCTTAGATGTCCATTCCCACCCCCAGGTTTGCTGTCAGGTGGGGGGGGGGGGAGTGCAGTGAAGAGATGATGCTCCTGCAAAGCAAAACAATTAAAAACAGAAACTAGAGCAAATCAGAAACGGAAGAGGGTACTACTAATAATATTTTAGTTATTACTTATAAAAAACTAATACAAAGATCTGAAAACAGAGTCTAGGTGGAACTGGGAAAGGGAAATTAT
Organism: Syrrhaptes paradoxus; assembly: GCA_013400615.1. Taxonomy (NCBI): domain Eukaryota; kingdom Metazoa; phylum Chordata; class Aves; order Pterocliformes; family Pteroclidae; genus Syrrhaptes; species Syrrhaptes paradoxus. The sequence continues at coordinate 62,830 of VZTO01026684.1, forward strand.
AAGATTAAACAAGAAACACTCCACAAGGTGAACAAAGGCTGACAAACAGGTGCTTTATATCCCTTGCAGAAATGGTCTCCACGGGGATCACTTGTGTAAGGAACTGCCATTCCTGCCCAGGATGTCTCCTCTGTTGATCTGGCCTGGCCCAAGAAGAGGGCAGACGGACACATGGACCTGGCTGCTCCATCCCCTTCCCCACAGCACCTCCTTGAACACAGGGCTCAGCAGTTCCCGAGAGGGAAGGACTCAGACTCAGCAGGTCCCCGTGTCCAGGGCAAGGGTGGCCTGAACTGAACCCCTGTTGTGTGATACATAGCTAGAGTATAGAAATGAGAGTCCTGGGCAATGAAAGAGCCCCTCAGTAATCTACGTGGCCTGCACAGACATCTTAAGCACCCTCCCAGTCCTGATAAGGGACATCCCCTTGAAGGACTGGCACCTTGTCATGCCTCCTTTCCGTGGGCAAGGCTACCCAGAAGCAGAGAGGTGAACTGATCTCCTTTGGCTGCTGTTAGGTGTCAAGAAAAGTCTGAGATTGAAAGAGAGGAGTGTAGTACTCAGAATCATCTGCGTTGGCAGTCAAAGCCTCCTGCCAAGAAAACAAACAGGGTAAGGAAGGAAATGCTGCAAGTAAGGATAACGCAGCACACACAAGGCAAAGGCAGCTTAGTTTGTGACACTAAAATAGCAAGTACAGGGGATACATTTATATCCTTGATGGCTCCAAAGCTAGTTTTCTGAAGCATCAACCCAGAGTGGGGACAAAGCCGAGATCTCCCTTCCTTGCTCTCTGCTACTTGGCTAGTAGTTCTTCTTTCTGCAAGAGGAGCTACACACAGTTTGGCCCAGGGGGGTTGACACATCAGTGGGAAAAATCCCTCCTTATACAAAACAGTGGCCCCTTGAAGTGGTTCTTCATTCCTCCCACTGGAATCCTGGCCAGAGAGGAATTTGGGGGGGGTGACAGCAGCTGACCCACCATGCTTTGAGTGCACTGAAATACACAACAAATTGCTGTGAGCCTGAGAGCTGCACTTGGAGGAACAGCTCATCTCTTAACTGAATGCTCTTCTGTCCAAAACCTTGTTGCTAGCACGTTTCCAGTACTCAGCAAGGCAGTTCACAAAATAATGGAGGAATTCAACACTGTGGTTGTGCAAGCAAAGTGAAAGGCAAGCTGTTGATACCAAGCGACTGACAAAAGGATAAAGAAGATCTACTTGCTGCTTTTGTAGAAGGAAGTAACAAGACAATGAATCCGAATAAAAACTTACTAATGATGTCCTTCATAATTCAGAGCTTTATGCTCACTGCCAAGAGCTCTGTCTCTCAAAAAGAAAAACTGCAGGGATCCGTGCTCTGCTCTCACTGCCTGTGTGCTGCGAGCCCAACCATGCCAACCCACTGTTTCCAGCAGAACCCAGCCACTTGTGCCTGGCACAGCTTGCAGGAAGGCAGTTTGTCTTCATCCGAAGACATGAAGATATGCAAAGCCTATCACTTCTCTTGTTAGCTAATGTCAGTTGCTCCCACCTCACTTCTGAAGGCACGTGCCTCGTTTCCTGTTTGAATTTGTCCGCCTTCGGCTTGAAAGCACCCTTGTTATGGCTTTTTCTTCTAAAGAGCCTTTTAATGCCTGCTGCTTTAACAAACATGCTTATGCACCAGTCAAGTCACCTCTAAATCTTTCTGTAATTAAAAAAGACTGTACACTGTAGTATTTCCCAGTATCTCCCATTTTTTAGACTCTTCTTTCAAATTCAATGCCGAATCTGCAGACAGAATTCCAGCCTCTTTCTCACTGATGGAAAGTACAAAAGTAAGACCCTTTCCTTACTCGTACCACTCTGGCTTTTTTTCTTGCTCTACCATCAAGGTGGACAAGTGACATCACTTTGTGATTTGTCTCTTCTCTGTTCTCATCCCTGAGTCTGCTACTGGCTTCGAAACCAGTTCTCTGTTTGTATAGATTGCCTCACATGGTCTTAAATACACCATCTTCGAATAATTCTTTGTGTGAGTCCATCTTAACAAATCTTTCAGATTATTCTACCTGGATCCTTATCAGTTTTTCATTCTGCCTGTCATTTTTATGCTAACCACAGTAAAAAACCAACAACAAACCACGACAAAAACGTTTCATTGCTTAACAAAGACAAATGCATAAGCCCTTAGTTGTATACCTTGGGGAAAAAAAAAAAGAATACAGCTGAAAGCACAGCATTTGGACAATAGTGAGAAAGTGAGTAGCTAATATTTTAATACAAAACCCAGATAGCTTTAAATGCTATGAATCATGAGGAATATAAGGTTTTGTAACATTAAGTTTTGATATTAACACAGATACAAATCTTCATACTAGATAGGAACAGAGCAACTTTTGAGATCATTAAAGATGAGAGACAGTTTAGGAATACATATAAGCTTACTCATTGTTTTCAAATTAAATATCTTTGTCAGTTTTGATATGAATTCCCTAATTCCTTTCAGGAAAAAGACAAAAAAATAGTATATTAGTATATCAGTGGAAAGAACTATCTCATTTTATCAGAGAGTGACTTCCTGCGAAGTCCAGATGCAGCACCTTCCTTTTCAGCCATAGCTCAACGTCAAGCCATTGTTCTTCTCTTTCAGACAGCTATAACTGTCAGCTTTAACTGACTTTTTGTAAATGCTGATCTCAGTTAAAGCTGTTGAATAAAGTATTTCCTTGGCTGTATGGACCATTGGAATCTGTACTCAGATCTGGACTGGAGTGTCAGTTAGCAAAAGCCTTGTAAAAATTGTGAGACAAAGCGTTACATTTAAATTTAAGAAACAGATGGGACAGAAACACATAAAATGCAGAGTTAAGCCTTCTTCGTGTGTGTCTTCTGAAAATTTTCTTTAACTATCCGAATGCTGTCTTATTTACAAATGCTCCTCCCACATTGCATTTCTTAGAGAGCTGAGTAGCATTTATCTGTATCTGAAAATGAGTTGGGTTGGTTCAGTCTCCAAAAGAGAAGCCTGAAGGAAGACATGATAACAGTCTCTAAGCAGAAAAAGGGCTTCCACAAAGAGCAAAGGAATAATCTGTTCTTCATGTCCTTGGAGAGAGGACAAGAAGAAATACACTCAAATCACAGCTAGAGAAATTCAGGTTGGATATCAGGAAAACCTTTTTATCTGTAAGAATCACTAGGCACAGGAATAGATTGCAGCTGATTGTGAAATCTGTCACAGGGAGCTTCTAAGGAGGGGTTAGGCAAAGGCAGAGTTGAATTCTTGAGGCTGAATGCAGACTACATAACCTCCCCAAGCTTCTGACAGCTCTGTTTTCTATAATCTCTTCATTTAGTCTGTGCAAGGGACTTCTACATATTTATAGAAACTCACCAGTTCCATGGATCATTTGCAATGCATATTTATGCACAAACTTGCTTATAAAGAGACGAATAAAAGGAAAAAAGCTTACAAAGGCATATAAAGAATAAAGGTTAATAGTGTATTACAAAGGTATGGTGTTACTATTCATAACGCCAACCCCAGAAACTCAGAATGCAAAATTACAATAAATATTCTTCATGAAAATATTTTACAACTCTAAAGCAGTAAAGGCATCAAAACCTGTGGATTCATACCATGTATGTACAGCTCTCAGTCCACACTTTTTTCTTGACAAAACTCAAAAGTTCATAATAAGGAGAATAACAAATGTGCTGTAGATATCCGGATCAGTTAACTAACTTGTAAATAAGCTCCTCTCCCCCCGACCCAAGGTAAAATATCTACAGGGCTCAATCTAGTGGCTTTAAACATAAAGGTGACTTTTTTCTAAAGCCACATATCTGATTTTGCAATCTGAACTGAGATACTATTGTCTGAATAAGTAATATGCAATCTTCTGATGCAAAATTCCTGCAAGAGAATGGTAAAACCAGTCCTTTAATTTTTCATTTTGCAGTCTTTTTAAGTAAAGAATAAAGCAATTTTTCTTTCCCCTCAAATAGCCCCCAGACTGTATTACTACCACATTTGTATTGGCAATATCACAGTACTCAATATTTTTCTCAGAAACACCATTGCACACTGACTGGTGGCAACCAAGCAATTTTATCTACTGCTGTGTTTGTTTCCAAAGCCTTTGTATCCAAACAGAATTTCTACAAAGTATGTCCTAGAACCAAAAGGAATTAATGAATAAGCGTATTAATACCTTTTATCTGAGGATCTGAATCAACTTTCTTTGATGACAAGCTTTCTCTTGGCATTAATGAAGGCAAATATGGTCCCAGATTGGTCATTCAGAACACCAGTCAATGGCAGTTTAGTAAGAACAAGGGCTGCATTATAAGGACAAACATTTGTTACAATTCAAATCTTGTGCAATATAGAAATAAGCTTAAGGCAAGATTTCTTTTGATGTGTTAGCCAGTCATCCCCATAGTGTGACTTGTCATAAATCTTCCTTGCAGAAAACTACAATGAAGAAGTAGAAGCAAAGGGAATATGCAAGTAAGGGCTGGATGCGACAGTGCGAAAACCAAACACAGGACAATTTAATAACTCATACACTAAAATCTATACCTGCTACTTTAAGATTTTTCGTATTATCCTCAAGTTCTTGCCATTCTAACTTTTTTCTTTAATTAAAAATATCTGCGTAGGAGGAATTTGGTTTTGTTTCCAAAATAAAAATAAAGTCTATCTCTAGGAAACATATTGGTTAAGCACTCTGTTCCAGCACTCCCAGAAATCTACCCAACTTCCTTCCTCAGTGCTCTGAACGCAGCTGTATATGCAAGCTTCCTTACTTCTCAGTTCTCTTTGGTTGGATAACACTCCTTCACACATTTGGCTTCATTTTCTAACCTTTAGGGCTTTGATACCGTTGCCTGTATTTTTGCCAATGTTTTCAACAAATAAAAATCCTAGAACATCCAAACCCAAAATCCAAAGCATGTTACTGATGTCTGCAAAACGTGCCTGGCAAGTGCTTTGCGCCATGTGAGTCCAGTAGCTGTGCAAGTTTGAATTTATAAGCTCAAGCATACAACTCTGACACTGTTTAGGAAAAAGGTGCTCACTGTTTTCAATGAAGTGTGGGTGGACTTGCATATAGAAGCATTCCCTGAGCACAGTTACATAAACGGGCCAGCCTTAGTGTCACTGCAGAGGCACAGTCCTGGCTGATGTCAACTGGAAAAGTATTGGAACAATCACTGCCAACTCTACTGGAGGCGATTTTCTTTCCAGCAAGAATATTGCCAGGAAACTAAAGTATATGATCAAATAATATTTTTTTAGATTATTATGATATGTTTCATTGAGAAGAATACCTGAATTGCATAAATTTCTCTGTCCTGCAGCAATTGTGCAACTTATGGGAAACTATCACGTCATCTGTCTTCAGGGCAATAAAGTGGAAAGTTATTTATTATGTGTTCAAAACCAGTGTACGAATGTCTACAGAAATTCAGAGAATAATGGGTGTGAAACAGACCGCCACAACCTGTGAACAAAAAGGACACATCTGTAGTTGGAAGAGAGATAAACAACTAAAAGTCATGGAAAATGATAGCGGTACTATCAATACTCACCTGTTTGCTAGAATTCTGTGTGTCAGGTGAGCTACCAGTGGCCACTGACAACATGCAAGAGAGCTGCTATTCTTGTCAAAGACTTCTGAGAAAAATAGAATTAGTGTCTCTTGAACATATTATTTTCCTGCGTCCCTATTGTAAAATGTGGGAGTATCAGCTACTGAGCAGCTGTTGTGTTCCAGCCTCCCAATAACTAGGTCTGTTTCCCTGACGAGTGAAGCAATCCCTAAATATGTACATACAGATGTACATAGATACGGAGCTTGTATCTCTTTGGGAATTAGGTCTTGAAATTTCATTGAAAGATGTTCTTTTACTGCTATAAACACCCACCAGTTTTCCCCTAACTAACTCAGCCTTGGAACTATGGCACGTTGTTTGCAGGAAAAAAAAAAAATGCTTCTTGAGCTTATTTCACATTTCCTAAAACCAGTTACATGCGATCCTCAGCTGGATAGTGAGGAGGAGGCAGTCTGTGCTGGCTCATTTGTGAAAGAAGCTGGATTATTGATGATAGAATATTATATGCTGCTGTCCTACCACGTATGTGAAAGAATCCATCAGGATTATGGAAAAATCTTCTGTGATTAATTCTACAAATCAGTGTCATGGCAGTTTTCTGACTGATTCTTTCTCCTTTTCCTGTTACTTTTTATCACCTCTGCCCTTGAAGAGGTGTCTCCTCTTTCCACATACCGAACAAGCCAGACATCTTCCCAACAGATGGATATTTTTTTCACCTGACAAGGTGGTCTCACAAATGCTCTCATGTTAATGGCTGAGAAATCTCCCCCTCCACAGGCACCCCAGGACAGCCAGCACTGACCCCACCATGCTCCCCAGGATGTCAGGGCTGCAGCTGTAAATTAAAGGCATCCCCCTCCTATGACTATTTGTTGTCATTTTCCAGTTCACAATGCCTGAAATAGTGTGAGGGTTGTGCTGCATGCAGCCTGGCCCAGCTGTGTTTTTCATAGCATGACACCAAGGATATGTGCTGCATTACCGCACGGGATAATGTGGGAGGAATGTCCTAGATGGAAGGAGTCAGTCTTGGCGTGGGCTGCATCCAGGAACAGATCCTGGAACAAATTATCATGTCGACTGTTTCTAGGTCTCCTTTTGGAAGGGAACAGCTAGCTCACCTTCAGTAGGACCAGACTTGAGGCCACATTTGAGCATCATAGAATCACAGAATCATAGAATGGTTTTGATTGGAAAGGACCTTAAAGATCATCAAGTTCCAACCCCCCTGCCATGGGCAGGGACACTCTCCACTAGCCCAGGTTGCTCAAAGACTCATCCAGCCTGGATATTCATCGCCGCAGAATAAAGATTCTCTTTCTTCCCATTAACACCCAGGAACACAGACCAGCTGAGGAGGAATCCCTGCTCTTCATACCAGCAGATATCACCACAGAGGGCAACATTTCCCTCTTCAGCTGAACTATTAGCCAATGTGGAAGAAAAGTTAGTGGCATAAGTCACTTGGGATTTGATGCAGGGTACTGAAAACTTCGGTCTAGCTCTGTCTTTGACAGGGACCCATCTCCAGAGCGAGGGGTGTATGGCTGCTGTCCTTTCAGCAACTTGTCTTGTTCATTTGCTGAATTACAAACCAGCTGAGCATTTTTCTGCTTAGTCATCTCATTCCTGCAGATAATAATCAAGCCCAGAGGTCACAAATGCATGAGAGGGTCTCTCCTCCTGGCACGCAAGACTGGCCAGTGGCTGCTGACAGAGCTGCAAGTGCTGAATCGCATGCTGTCATAAAACAAAGCAAAGCAAATCCAAACAGGTCAGCAGCACAGGCAGGAAAGCCTGAACTTCACACCAATAATTTTCTCCTCCTTACCTGCATTCACAGCACTCCAGAGCTCTGGGAGAATGAAGTAGATCTTTGCCAGTGGGCTGTCCTCAATGTCTACATTTACAGTCACGTTTCTGCTTCACCCCACATTTCTCAGCTGAAGTTTTCCACCTTTGACCTTGAGGCAGGGAGGCTGGTTGGGGAAGATGCACCATCACCCTCCCCTGTGATAGCATGTCCTCTACATGGAGAATAAGCTGTTAAGGCTTATTTCAGCATTCAGACTGCTGATAGATTCTCTATCATTTGATTATGGTGAGATCTGGGTTTTTTTTTTGCTTTTCTTGCTTCTTAAAACTATTGGCTGATAATGTAAGGTAGCTCATGGAAGAGCTCAGGACACAACAGTAACTAATTTAATTTTAAGAATTGATGTATATAGTATGCAGTTTCAAGTCAGGTAGTCACCTCAGCTTTAGTAAGAATGATGTCCCACATCTGGAAACTCCTTAACACCCTTTTCACAAAAGCGTGGAATCAATGGGGATACTTGCTCTCCGTTTGATTTTATCTTAACGCTGCAGGTGATTATCCAATATTAGAAGATATAAGCTCTGCTATTTCTTTCAAATAAAGATGCTTGTTCTAAAAATAAAAGGAAGCCTGCTCTACTGCAGATTATGCATTATCCCTATCAACTGCATGAAATTTTGTGGTTTGTTTATGAACTAAGACTTTGGGTCAAATACTACATAGGTTTTAAAAAACGGGATGGGAAGTTGTTGTACTGGGAACCGATTCATTTGTTGTGTGGAGCAGTGCATCTTTGTCAAGCTTTCTACCTTGAGCAAAGTTGTGAGTTAGCCTTGACCTTTTTCTCTTTCAGGTAATTTATATTAGGCTTAATTATGATGATTATGGATGGGATGAAAGAGATTATCTCTTCTAGCTAACACACTTTGTAGTAGAGATACCAGTTTTAATGGTGAAGATGGAGAATACTGACATAAAAGGATGCACCACTAAAAGTTACAGTTTCACATTTTTCATTGGGTTTTATTTCATTATTATTTTACTCTTAATAACAATTGGACGTAGACAAACCACTGTTTTGTTTTTTTTTTTTCTGTTTAGCTGCAAGGACTACACAGTTTAGCTTTTACCCTATTTTATCCTGGAAGATGTCCTATCAACCTTGGTTAGCAGCCCATCTGGGTTTGGGAGCTAAGTCTAGAGCATCCCAAGTCAAACTCTGTACTCTGGGTGTTGATGTTTCATCTTGGCAAACTATTTGTTTGTTTAGTTTCCAGGCAGGCACACAGGGTTGAGGTAATGAGACCGATGAATTTATTTTCCTCAGAAAAGCTGAGCTATCATTTACAGATGTGCTCTGGGCTTTTTTGATCTCAATTATTCAAAACCCAGTTTCGTAAAAAGCAAAAAGTAAGAACATTTAGTATGCTTCTGGTGCTGTTGCTTCTTTCTTCATTTCTTTTTAACACATAGACCCAAAGAAAAAAACTAATAGCCTGGTTTTGGATTCAGGATTAAAGGAACTATGAGGCACTGTGGACATGGTTTGTGCTTGTAATTTGTGGAATTTGTGGCTATATGGAAATAAGAATTTTTGCTTGGAAAGGCTGACAACAACTACAACATATTTAGTTAAAACACCAGATGTACCTACTTATCAATTAAATGCTTAGACTGACATTCCTTAAAATGGAAAACACGTGCTCTTTGTAATTCAAACATATCCACATCAGAGCCCCTTTCAATATGTTTGAAAAAGTCGTGTCCTGATGGAACAGTGAATAAAAGAAAATTTCACCACCAGTAAAAGAGGTCAGATTACCAGGAGCTCAGCTGCAACAGTGCTTTACACGACCATCTTTCAGAAGAAGGCACCTGCAACAGCTCAGGACTCCAGGCAGTGTGCAGCGGACTCCACAGTTCTGCTAGCCTCGTGGTCCCTCTCAGGTCATTGTCGTGCTGGAGAAGAGCAGAATTCATCCCAATTGCAGTTTCCAAAGCAGCACCCTGTGGAGATGCAGCTGACAACTCCTCTTCATCCACTCCATACATCTTGGATGTCTATAAACCAACGAGCAAAATTCCTTGTGAATTTCTAAATCTTCCATTAAAAAAATAAATAAAAAAGTACTTTACAAATACAGCAAAATGTCCTTGTATAGAAACTACTTTCAGGTAAAGATAAGACAGGATAAAAGCTGTTTTGTGTCCTGTCTGACCTCATCTCAGCTTGAAGTCTTGATACGTGGCTTCAGCAGTTTGTCCTCTGAATTTCACCCGATTCCTCTCAACATCAATGCTGGAACTGTCTGATATCAGTGGTCCAGAACTGTACCTTCCTTACTCCAATTTAAGAACAGGAGGATGCAGGCAAACACGGACTTGGGGAAACATGGGAGACCCCAACCCCAGCAAAACCATGAAATATTAAATTAGGTATGGCAGGAACAGATCGATGATTTTAATCTTGAGCTTCTACAACATCTCTGAGCTGGAAGTCATGAGTTTTGTCTGTACGTATGTGTTAAAATATACTGCTCAAACCAGTTTGTCCGGCAATGGAGGACAGCCAAGCATGGCAGTACAATTTGGAGCACTGTAACTGAACTCATTCACAGCACGGGGTTGATCAGAGCCCTTTTTCCTCAATTGTGCCATTCTGAAAAAAAAACAGCTGATGACTGAGCTCATCAAGAGATTTCTGAACCAATGTTTCTGTGAGCAAAGGGTTGGCTGCAGCAGATGCACTGATCACCAGTAAAAGCCAAACACCAAACCTTCAGCACGTCTTGGGGCTTCTCTTTGGGGCTGCAGCAATGTTTGTGCATATTCCTGGGTGTGAGAAATGGAATCGTTAGTTACACTCAGGAAAACAGAATTTCCTTGAGTAGTTTGATTCACGTGACCCTGCTTGTATTTTCTTAGGAATTTTTCCTGGAAAGCTCAGGCATCCTAACTCTCTGCAAATTTGGTCTTTCTGATGGATTTGTTCCCAGAATAAGCTGCAGTTTTCAGAGGGCTGAATGGAAAATTTTATGTGAACCTGCTCTCTTATTGCTGAAGCATCTGGCCTGTTAAGACTTTTCAACAGATCATCTTTTGAGGACTTCTCTGTTCACTCAGAGCTGAAAAGAAGAGTTATTTCTGGTTTTCATTCTAGCTGCCTTGCCTCCCAGTTCAAGCCCTGTTTCAGACTCTCACTGCAGACTCTACAGTGCCCTGTACTGAATACAAACCAATACTCAGAGAGGGAATTCAGTGCCTCATGAGCCAATTTTATGAGACAGGAAACATTTGCTTATCAATAGGATTGTTGTTTCACATTTCAAAATATCCGAGTCCAAATATTTTTGTTTGGAAATTTTTTAATTCATCTTGGAAACCATTCCAGTGATATCTCTTCAATTAGAAAGAAGTTACAGGACCATATTTCCCAGTTCATCCTGTTACATGGCAATTACTACACACAATGCTAAATCTGCTGATGAAAGCACTGCCTGTGATAGCTATAGATCCACAGATTTAGATTCAACCATGTACCCTCATGCTAACACGATTTATACACACCAAGACAGGGAAATTTTCATGGCATTTCCTCCAACTCTACACTCATAAAATAATTTTCTCTTAATTGGAGTAGGTTTTTGATTCCTCTGCTGTGTGTCCCCACACAGTGTTTTTTTTTCTGCTTTTTTCAATACATGACACATTATTCAGAGTCATGATTTTTATTATTTCATTGTGAATAGTCAGATCTGAGAACTTGTCAATGCCCTTGGAAAAATGAGGCCCAAATACCCCTGAAAGCACGGATGTTAAAAATAATTGTGTGCATTGCCATTTGAGAAGGATGTTCTTCAGGCAGAGAACAATCCAGCTTCCACTTCATCTGCAGAATCATTTTGCAGTGCAAGCCTTGACAATAATTCATGCTAGCAAGTGCTTTCCTCCTAATCCGCCTTTGTCCTTGCTAAGGAATAATGAAAGTGTAACATACTCATAAAAGTTAGTCAGATAAATGGAAATAAGACCCTTCAGACTCCCACTGCAGTCAGTGTAATAACCTGGCAAGCAAAATTTATTTTCCTGTGTGACACACAAACGTCCTTTGATGGCAAGATGTAGATGCAGTCACCACACCAAGCTATATGACGCCTGAAGGTGCTCAATCTGTCCCACCAACACTCAGGAGATAACTAACATCACCATTTTTTTTCATAACGCTGGGAAGCCATAAAACAGGGACTGTCTAATCTTGAGCACCAATATGAATCATAATCACATCTTCTAGCCTCCATATTTCACAATTTTCTGCAATTTGTTTTGTATAGGAAACTTGTTCAGGAAGGGGACATACTTTTCTTCTTTTTTTTTTTTTTGGAAGGGAGGGAAAGGCTTTGGTACTGCATAATGATAAAGGGATAGCTATAAATTGAACTATTTGCTATCTTATCCAACAGAGTTACACCAGTTTCTACAGCTGATAATCTGAATCATTGCTTGTCACCAAATAATTGCCTTTCATTACTGTTCAAAATACTTCTAAATATACTTCAGTGATCTAATCAGAGGGTTTATTATTCCATGCCCTGTGAATCAGGTGATTGATCATACATCAAGAATAAATAATTGAGAATAAGGAGGACTCAAAATCAACAATCCATGAGCAACTGATAGGAAAAAAATTACTGAACCTACTCAGTGACGTGTTGTGATTAATGTATTTGTATGTATTATGAGTTTCCAATTGTTTATGAGTATAAATAAGCATAAAGAACGTTAACTTGTAATATAAACTGTTTCCAGGTGGCATGACATCTGCTGAAGTGTTAAATGCATGCAAGAATACATCCTGACAAGATAGACCTTGTATTTGAAGCATGATCCATTTAGTGCCAATGATTTGCAGGGTGAATCTAGCTGCACAGCTGAGGTTAGCATGTATTAATCCACTGAATATTTTTCCGGCACACCAGATTTCCCCGTGACTTCCTGACTGTTCACTGTCCATCCTGTAGAATTACCAAGACACTGGGAAAATTTCTAAATCTTCACAGACCTGCAGACAAATAAAGTTATATTTGCTGATCATATCCTATAGCTAGCACTATAAATTCATCAATTTGATCAAATCAAGGATGGAAGAGTCAAGGCAGGAGACACAAAAATAGGTAAATCCCATCAGATAGCAACACTGAAACAGTCAGAAGCAAATAATAAGTCTGTATTTTGTTCCTTTATCTTTCATCTTAATTTTTTTCTATTGTAAATTTTTAGCTCCTTTATTTTCTTCCTTATAATGGTCCTTCTGAGTTCAAAGTTTCCCTCTCGCAGTCAGACATGGCTTATAACATCCAAGGACTCATAAAAAAACAACATTAACAAAAGCATCCATGAGCAAATTTAATTACTTAAATGAACACTGTCAATACTTGCCTGAAAGAGGAAGAAGAGCTGCCAAGTAACACAAATCATACAGTATTTTTTTAGTTTACATTTTTTTTACTATGATCCAGGTTTAAATGAATTGGGGACAAAATCGAAATTATGGTGCAAAAATGAGAGTCTTAAATTTTCCTTTTACCATAGTGCAGGGTACTGTGAAAAAGCAAGGTAGCGTAACATCTTAAATTATCTCCCATTATTATGCAGAAAAGGGATGAGTAGGAAAGAAGAGAGAGAAAAGTATACAAGGAATTTATGAAATCCCATCCAAGTTCTGCAACTCACTTAGGAGGCTGAATTCAACATCCCTGCTATGGGAAACACACACACACCTGAGCCACTACTTCAAACTCTAGGTGTTTCTACACTTGCTGGTTGCTTCTTTCCACAACTATTTCAGTCCAAGAACAGTGTGCTCTTCTTAATCTGAAGTAAACACTTTGAACTATTTGACAAAATATTTAATTGAATGCGATAGGGAATTTAATGAGCGCTGGTGGACCTTCCCTTTCTCCTTGATGAGGTTGCACAGAAGCACCAGTTGCACGTACTGTCCAAGTGCCCAAACCTGAAAGCCTGCTTTAGCACATCAAGAATCTCAAGCTGCAGAAAGCTACTTCAAACCCAGCCAGCATAGCTCTTGGGAGTTTTTTCAGCGCAAGATCTAACAACAATGTCGAATTACAACAGGCTGCAGGAATTTCTGAACGACTGCTGGTTCTGCTTTTCTTCTTTTGCAGTTTAAAACTGGTGGGCACAGCAAGCGGCCACAGCAGAAGCCACTAGCTGTGGAAAATCCTACGCAAAGTCCTGGGCAAGCAGAATGTGCTAAAGGGTGGAAAGATTCTTTTTCCTAAGATTTAGTTCGGTGGAAGTTTGGGGGATTAACAAATTTTGTGTACATCAAAAACTACACAGATGTACAAGAGCCTTGCTGAGATATGATCTCCTTTGACCCTGCCCTGCTACAATATATTTGTATTTATTTCCAAATAAATTGAAAAATAAACATTCTTTTTCTTGAGAAAACCGCTAAACTTGAGTAGCTTTCCTGGACAGATTGTTAAAAAAAAAAAATCAATTAGAAAATTTCCTCTTTGTCATTCTTTTGTCACATGTCCAAAAGGCAGCAAGGACAACATTTTCAAAAATGTTCATGTGACCGAGAGATCTAAGGCTCATTGATTTAGGGTCCTTTGAAAGTGTCTCTCCTGTTTAGAATGAATGCAGTTTTTAAAGCTGATGAACTCTTTCAGTCCTCAGTAATTCCAGAGGCTATAGGAATCCCGTGTTCTATGACAAGTTTGAGACATTTATATCGATACTTCAGGATATATTTACAAATCAGTTTTAAGCACTTCACTTGGAAATTTGTGGCTTATTTAGACAAGTAATTATTCTACAGCTGAAAAATAAAACGTGCTAAAACCAGTCCAAAGAGCAACTCATCTCACACACCAACTCACAGATAACAAGCCAACACTGAAAAAAATAAAACCTCATAAAAAAGAATGATAAAATTTGTAGGGATTTACTAGGTCACAGAGATCATCTGCCTGCAAATCAAAGACCAACCATTACTATCAGGTCATCATTGCTGTGAACTGTCTAACTTTGACTGCCTTGGAAGATTTTGCTGTCACCCCTCCTAAAGAGACCATTGCCCTTCTAAGATAACATAATATTTTAAAATTATATTGTGGTAGATAACTATATTGTCCTACTTTTCAGGAAAAAAAAAAGATGCTATTTTTCTGTTATAAAGAGAATGAATATACTATGCCATACTTTCTATAATGATTTAATTAAAAAAAGAAGTTTTGAAATTAAATCCCTTGACAGTGGGAAGTACTTCCCTTTGGTGTAAACCTGTTTGTTTTCCCCTCATCTGTAGCCTGATATTCGTGTATAAATACAGCCCAGTATGGCAATTATTGCTGTTTCATAATGTATTACAATTTCTAACTACATGTGCCCCACTTGGACTGGCTTGTAATAAAGCTAGAAAGCGTCAAAGGGAAAGAGATTTTCTTTTTAATTTTTTGGCAGCAGTGTGTTTAAACATTGTGACTCAGAGCACCAAGGGATCAATAAAAACACATTTATCTCTCCAGTTCCTTAAAATGAACTCTAATCCTACTTTCTGCATTTCCTGTTTGCAAGAGGGTGGGAAGAGATTTCTAGGCAACAGTGAAAGAATAATCCCACAATTTTTCAAAAAAAATTCTTGATTATAGATAGAGAAAAATCAAGCTTTTATGACATTTTCAAGAGCTGTAAAAAGACAATTCTGTTTGAGTTGCTAGAGATGTAGTTCTAGACTTTGAATGAATTTCTCACAAATTATCATATGTAAAGAAAATCCTTTTCCACAAGACAAAAAAAATGGAAAACCAACAAACACACTGCTAAGAAAAAAAAAACCACAGACTATTTGCTGACTACTGTAATCTTCCTCGTTTTTTTGAGTGATAAAAATGAAGCTAGTTTCACTTGAACCTGGAGGTTCCTTCAAAACCATTTGTGTTGGTGAGGATTAGGATTATCAGGCATTCAGGTGCTACAGTGAAGTAGGGCAACAAGAGGCATCCTGCTCATCGAAATCTGATATGAAACAGAAACTGTATGCTTTGACCTTT
>VZTO01026685.1:0-12379 GCA_013400615.1 Syrrhaptes paradoxus
CCTGAAACATGACCTGGCCCGAAGGAACAACTGTCGCACTTTGCACACCATTCAGAAGGGCATCTGGGTTCCTGTGGCCACCAGAAGTTGTATTTTAATCACTGTAGAACATGATATGCCCGAGATAAGCATGCAAGAGCTGCACAACAGCCAGTATTTTTCCTCAGGTCATGTCAGGCAAAAAGTACCATAGTTTCTTTTCTTTCTATCTGATTTTATGCCAACATGTACTCGGAAAGCTGTCGTCTGGCCCTTCTGCCCCTGTGATGTATTGCATCAACCTCCCCGTTCCCACAAGCTCATTTTTAAAGAGCTTCTGTTCATTTATGTCTGCCTCGTAAAAGATCTCGTGTTGTTTTGCTCCCCACCCCCTTCAAGATTAATAAACATTCTGCTAAGAAAAAGCCGTAGCATCAGTCAGATTTCATAACTGATTAGACGGGAGATACTCCGTCTGCGTTCACAACGGGCCTCTTTCAACTGTTTTTGCTGCTAAAATTAGCTCAGCTATTTCCTGAGAGAGGGCTCGGTAGAGAAGCAGAGACACCCGCACCGCAGCACAACTGAGCCATTCCAGAAAAAACACTGAAAAGCGGATTGGACTGACCAAGAAAACCGAGAAACCCATCCCCACGCCGCAGATCCCAGCCTGGAGGGACCCTGTGTCCCATGCAACAAGGGGAAGCCAGAAACTGATGCCGAGGACAAAACAGTGCTCAGTGGCTTTATCTCCTATATCATCGGAGCTGCTGTTGCTATTGATGCCAGGACTCCTTCCCGCTGTGTTTGCTGCGGAGCAGCCACGCACCAGCCCTGCCACCAGCAAGATCCACACATCCCGGAGATGCCTGAGGTGCAGCCGCCCGACAGGCGGAGGCAGCAATTCATAACAATGTTTCCTGCCCTCACACATGGAAAGATGCTCTACACAATTTTCCAGGAGCTGTTGAATTCAGCTGTTTTACTGAGTTTGGTGAAATTCAATAAATTTTGGAGCAAGGGACCAAAGTTCCAATAGCCACACTGTAATTAATTTATCCACGCCAGAAGCTGTGCAGGCCCTATTTACATCCTTCTGATGGCAGGAAAAAGATTGGACCCTGATAAAAGATAGGTCACAGTCACCCCCACACGTGGCCTGTAGCACCCCCAGTGTGACTCCTCCCCTCCCCTGCCAGCCCCGGACAGCAGGCTCAAGGGAACATGAGGGTGACGTTGTGTGCAGAGCCCAGCGCACACCGATGGGCACCTTCCTGTAACTTTCTTCTCCAAGGAACAAGAGGACTGGCACTTTTCTTTGAAAGATGTGTAAAGAGCATAGGAGTACAGTGCTTACCAGCTCCGCAACCCCCTTGGGGTTCAGGCATTCCCCAAGGAAGAAAGCCGAACTCCTCTCCTTTTCCCACAGTGAGGCCACGGGGTGCGGCGTAACAGTAGGGCAGATGTACCTTAATCTCGATAAAGTCAGAAAATAAGAAAACAGTAAGAATCCAGAAACACTGTCCACTCTGTAAGCAGCAAGCAGCTTTCTACATCAGTCTCTGCTGGTTGCATTTTCTGCATTTTTACTCCAATTAACCGTAATAAATTCCAGTCGTCCTGCAGCCAGCCTGGGCTCTGCAGATACAGCCTGAGAACAAGGAGAGCGAACAGGCAGAGAGGGTGCTGGGATATCAGCTGTGCTTTCTCAGATTTTAGGANCTATTGATGCCAGGACTCCTTCCCGCTGTGTTTGCTGCAGAGCAGCCACGCACCAGCCCTGCCACCAGCAAGATCCACACATCCCGGAGATGCCTGAGGTGCAGCCGCCCGACAGGCGGAGGCAGCAATTCATAGTGATGTTTCCTGCCCTCACACATGGAAAGATGCTCTACACAATTTTTCAGGAGTTGTTGAATTCAGCTGTTTTACTGAGTTCGGTGAAATTCAATAAATTTTGGAGCAAGGGACCAAAGTTCCAATAGCCACACTGTAATTAATTTATCCACGTCAGAAGCAGGCCCTATTTACATCCTTCTGATGGCAGGAAAAAGATTGGACCCTGATAAAAGATAGGTCACAGTCACCCCCACACGTGGCCTGTAGCACCCCCAGTGTAATGCCAGGGTGACTCCTCCCCTCCCCTGCCAGCCCCGGACAGCAGGCTCAAGGGAACATGAGGGTGACGTTGTGTGCAGAGCCCAGCGCACACCGATGGGCACCTTCCTGTAACTTTCTTCTCCAAGGAACAAGAGGACTGGCACTTTTCTTTGAAAGATGTGTAAAGAGCATAGGAGTACAGTGCTTACCAGCTCCGCAACCCCCTTGGGGTTCAGGCATTCCCCAAGGAAGAAAGCCGAACTCCTCTCCTTTTCCCACAGTGAGGCCACGGGGTGCGGCGTAACAGTAGGGCAGATGTACCTTAATCTCGATAAAGTCAGAAAATAAGAAAACAGTAAGAATCCAGAAACACTGTCCACTCTGTAAGCAGCAAGCAGCTTTCTACATCAGTCTCTGCTGGTTGCACTTTCTGCATTTTTACTCCAATTAACCACAATAAATTCCAGTCATCCTGCAGCCAGCCTGGGCTCTGCAGATACAGCCTGAGAACAAGGAGAGCAAACAGGCAGAGAGGGTGCTGGGATATCAGCTGTGCTTTCTCAGATTTTAGGATATCAGCTGTGCTTTCTCAGATTTTAGGACAAAGCATGCACTGAGGACAGGGTATTCTGGAGGCACTTGTCTCTGCTGCCGGAGGATATCCAGCCTTGGTGCACCCCCTGTCTGGCTTAGGCAAAACCCAGAGCCCCATCTCTGCTGCAAGCTCATCTTCCCAGCTTCCTCACACGTGTTATCTTCGGAAAATAAAATATCCCAGCTGACTGGTTCCTCTCCCATCAGTGCCAGAAGCCTTTCTGGACAGGTCAGACAGCATTAAGCCTGTGAGGTGGTCTGAAAGAGAAAAAGAATCAGGCAGTAAAAGCAGCAGGCATCTCTCATCGCTGGCTGGAGCTCCCAAAGAAAGGCAAGGCCAGCCTTGACTTGGTCTTACACATTGTGTCCTCCAGATACAAGAAGAGCTGGACTATTCAGTAAATCCTGATGTAGTTTTAACAGCAAAGCAAATACAGACCTAATTACTGGTTTTGCTCTATTTAGGTACTAATCAGGTATGTGGTACATCACACACTTAAAAGTAAAAACATGCCTTAATACTTCCAACATTTCCAAAGACCACTGAGGAAGCTGGACAAAGAGATCAAAGTATCACTGAAAAAATGACCTTTGTCTCCCACTTCTACACAGTAGGCAAAGAAATGGCATTTTCAAGTTTAAAAATCCATTACTGTATGCTTTATCCTCAGAGATAAAAATACAGCAGCACACATTAGGACTGGATTAATTAATTAGTACTTCATGCAAAGCAGACTAGTTTAATATTCTGTAATTTCAAAGTAGTCTTTGCATCTCTAAGAATTACTCAGTTTTCTGTTTTTCTTCAACCTTCTGTCGTGAACTTGTGAAATTGATATATTTTGTTTGACCATGTTGCAAAAGAAAAAAGGTCAGAAAAGCAATTACAAGAGTAACAGAGAATAAACATAAGTTTTGGTAAAAATGAAGAACAGGAACAGCATGTAGAAGATCTTTTACTTGAATTGTTGAGTACATGGTTTAGCAGAAAGAAATGGTGACTCAAAGACTGAACATTTACCACCTTTGTAAATACACAAGGCTAAAGCATAAAAGCTCTTATAAATAACGGACTAGGAACAATATGGACTAAAGCCTAGTCTAAACACCTTATTTTTAATTCATCACTCTCTCCAAGCTGTTCTGAACTTAGTTTCACTTACAGTGTGAAGGAAAACATTGGAGGTATTTCTTATCTGCTGCTCTTAGACATTAGGATCTCGTACTTGGAAACTGTTTAGAAATACAGCAAGTAGCTCTTCAAAGGCAGTGAACTAATCGACTACATAAACGATAGATGCAGGCATGAGCCTTCCTACATGTCTACATGAGTTATTTACGCAAGAAATCTGACCTTAGTAGCACTCTTCATATGCACAAATATTTGCAGAACTGGGAATCAGTGAAATGCTGGGGAAAAAAAAAATCATCTTACACACAAAAAAAATAGGTTGTGACATCATCTAAAAAGTCATGAAGCTCTTAAACTCCACTGTTGATTGTGACATCATCAAAAGAAAGAGAAGGATAATGAAAAACTTCCTCACATGTGTGTGAGACCCGAGTCCACAACTAACTGAAACAGACAAACCATAACCAGTTAACATGGCTCATCTTTAAAAGAACCTGTTAGTCCACGTCAGCTTTTCTCACCAGCGGAGTGGCTGATGCATCCGACAGACTGTCTGATTTCTCTATTAAATATTTTTATTTTTAGGGGGGAAGTAGTACATGAATGCATGACTTAAAAATGCAGGATTTTATATAGACGAAGCAAGCCTTTGTAGCAGAACAAAGATCTGGACTTTGGCCTCATCCCAGTGAAGATTGCTACCTCTAGAGCCAGCCTTTTCCATAGATTATATTTACCAAGAGAGAAGGGCTGTAAACTCAGGCTAAAATAGAACCTGGAGCGCACAATGTACCCCCTGTGTCCGCTGCCAGCGCAGTCATTAAGATTTTACAGCAGCTGAGAATGATAAACTTTATTTCCTGTATGCTGTGTTTGCGTACGCAATAAACCACGTGGTGGACAGAACTCGCTGAATTTAGCTCTGTGGGGAAAGAGGAGCTGTCACCAACAGAGAGGATGCTCGAGTGGCTCCGTGTGCATCTCCAGCTGCCCCCTGCAGCTCTGCATGAATACAGAAAGTTCTGTAACTCTGTACTGCATCATGGAGAAGCCCACCTGAGCTGCTCAATGAAAAATAACCAATTCCGAGACACTAGTGGTAACGAAAATTGGTGTGAGAGTTATAAGAATAATGAACAATTCTTATTTCCTTACAACCAAAGCAAAGTGGGTTCTCGCTTCTCTTGCTCTCCCCATCACACAACCAAAGCACATTTTCAAGCGTTTCTTCCACCTTCACTACAAACCTTCCAGACCCTGCCCCAGATTTCTGAGCACAAAAGTCTCAAGACATTTTCTCTGATGTACTAGTACTCATTTGTTGCAGAAAGAACTATGGCACAATGTATGATGATTATCCCGATTCAAATGCTGCATGAATATGACTATGACACAGCTCCATCTAACATGAACAAGCAGCTCCAGCATTATATTGATTTTTGCCCTTTTCATCATTTCTTTTCAAGCCCCTTCCACCTCTGCAGAAGCTGCCACACAGCTCTGTGATAGAAGAGGCCACTTCTCTTGTTTTCCCAGTCTGAGTACTCTTCGCTGGTATTAAGCTCCATTTTTCAGCTTTTGGTTTCCAGTTTCCCATAAACTCACCAAGTGGTGTCAATTCCAGCATCACCTTGGACACAAGCATCGCTAACTTCTCCTCAGGACAGCAGGGCATCCCATTTTTGCAGGGCACCAAGGCCCTTCAGTTCCACCTGGCTTCCTCTCCGGTGGTCCCCACTGTGAACATTTTTGGTACCCGAGTCTCTGGTAAGCTCTGGACATGCTCAGGCAGGCGTTTGTTAAGTAATCCAGACAATGCTGTTAGCGGGGTTTTAGTGGCTCCAAACCGTGAGCAGATGGCACAGCATGCAGCTCAGGGTGATTCATGGAACACAGAAAGGACAACAATCTGCTGGAAGTGTCTCATCCCACTTCAAAGCACTGAACCACAATTCCAGCTGCACAGAATTTGGATACTGCTGCATCATTTCCAGGGAAAACCACTCTGCCCCCCCCCTCCTTTCATTCACACAAACACTGTAAGGGGCCAACCCCCCAGAGCCCTCCATAGATTAGTGTCCTATATGGAATAAACCAAAAAAAGTATTTCCGAAACAGTCAGCCAAACATTCTCTTCTCACTTTGACTGCCGTGTTTCTATTTTACTGTAAAGTGACATGTTAATAAAATATTTTATAAACATAACACAAAGCATCCTTGGCAGTTTGTATGCCATTTGGTAACTGACAAGAAAGACAGACAAACCTGGAATTAGATTTTCCCATATATTGAAGGGGTCTGAGCGTCTAACAGAGACACACACAGGAGGGCTGTCTATGCAACAAACTACTCCCACAGCATTATCAGAAATCCGACTTGACTGTCTTGTCATCAGGACCGTGCCCTTATAAAAGCTGCTGAGGATTGCTTTCACATTAATCATGTGTTACTACAGGGATCTTACCTGGAGCAACAGGAGGGGGAGGAAGCAGGAGGATGCACCCGGGGCTCTGGCAGGGTGTTTTTTAAGCCCAAACATCCGGAGGCTTTATTCTGGATCATGCATTAAGTGCAAGAGGTTCAAGAATCTTCAAACCTTCAAGCCTGCCATTAAACAGAAACATGGGGCAGGGTGGGAGGACGGGGGAATGTTTCCTTCAGGCATGGAACAGAGACACAGCATTCTCCCCTCTTTACCGGTCATGTTATTTTCCATGTTTGTTGTGCAGCAATAGCAAGTCAAATGCAGTAATTTACATGTATGCAGTGAAATGATCTCAAAGGGAAAATACATCCTTGTCTAAGTTAACACATAAGGCAAAGACTAACATTCTACACTCCAGCTTTGTTCCTTTGAATTTTTTCTCCTTAGTTGTAAGATTCAATTTTCAAATAACTTTGGTTATAAAGTTTGTGTGTGCATAACATTTCTTACCCAGAATGCTTCCTAGAATTGCAAAAATTTTGAGAGGGAATGGAAGAATATGTCCCACCACAAGTACACTGAAATTCAGCTGCACTCACCATGTCTTTCCTTTAAACTGTCCTCAGTTATTTGCTGCAGTGCTTTTCCTTACTTTAATTGATCAAACTTGTGGATGACATTTCTGGAATCTTAAGTATTAAACATTCATTCTGACCAGGAACTTACAATGAAATTCTGATGGGAACTTTCACAACAGTTAGAATACCTTCAAGTTGAGCAACATCTGAACGGATTACCCAGGCAGAACCCGATCTCCTGGCTACTTCTATTGGCTGTCGCTATGCTTTTTGCCATGGGAGGAAGATCATTTTATGTTTAATCAATGATTTGAGTCACAAGAAGTGAATCAAGTTCCATGGAAATGAATCACACACCACAGCCTTATCTGTTGCTGCTTCCTCAGGCCAGATTTCTTGCTGCTTATGGAGCTCACTGATGTTTTTGTCGTGTCTGACTCTCGCATGTTTCAAACATACTGAGAGGTTTAGATTCTTCATTACCTAGTATCATGAACTTAACAGAAACAACTGCAGCGAATGCCAACAGAATGAACTTCCTCAAACTCCAAGTTGGTCACAAAACAGCACACTTCAGACAGGGAACTGTTTGACGTAAAACTAAAGAATGAATTTTTAGGAGTCAAAGCTAAAGGCCAGGTTCAGTAATCCCTAGAGTCGACCCATGTTGTAAGATGCTCAACACTGCAGAAAAATGCAAAATAAAGTTCCAAGAAGAGGCTGCATATACTGAAAAGCTGCTCAAAGAGGCAGCATAGTGGAATGTGAATAGGTCTAAAAGCACCTATAAGACACTCAGGATGCCTCTACTCTGTAAGAAAAATTAGGTTGAGATCTTTTCTTTAGAGTGCAATGAAAATTGTTAAGCATCTCACAGCATCCTTGGGTAACCGCTCCCTGCCATATGGAGAACAGCACGACAGAGGACCAAGCCCTGCTGAGTAAGGCCACAGCAGCAAAACCTATCTTTGTCCTGACTCGTGAACACCCAGAGAGGAGCCTGGACAAGGGATGTTGGTGCATTCAGTTCAGTTTGTTTGCTCACTGAACAGGGTGATGCACCAAAGCAGCCGCACAGACCTCCCTTCACCCAGCGCTTTTTCCATGGCACATGTAATACTGTACAGAGACATACAAGCGAGTTCTGAATAACGGGTCTCAGGTATCTGGGACAGCATAATCCATCTGTCCTGATCTCTCCATTTCTCAGCACAGTGTGAAAACTCCCCCAAGACAAGCTCTCTATCATCCGTCAGGCAGGCAAGCAGCACTTTTCTCATTCGTATGCAGACAATGTTAAGTAACAGTCTCTAGCAGTTCCTGCCGAATGGGACAGCAATGTCTGTCTCACTTCCATGTATCAACAAATAATTCTAATTATTTTTATCCTCCATGTAATCAAGCAGGTAAGGCAGCGAGACAGAGAAAAGTCAGTACATCCCTCACTCGCCTTTCACCTTTTACCAGAGAACTGGGAATGAGGTTACATGAGAAAAAAAAAAAGTCACAAGGAAAACTGGTACATCATCTTATGCTAATAATTTTCAACAGTGTAAATATTCTGTGAACTGAGAAAACAATAGTTTGGAAGACAGGATCACTGTAAAGGGACCACTTCTCCCCATGTCACAGCCTCCAGTTAAAAGATGAGATACATGAATGCTTTCATTCATCCCAGGGCTATCGTAACAACCCACACTTCTCTTTTCCCTCCATCACTAGAGTGTGTCCAGTATTCAAGTCACAGTCTGCTTGGCTAGGTACACCTTTCTGATGAAATAAATACCACTCACAGACACATACCATTCCTGAAAACACACCCCTGATGATGCTTCATCACTTAGCCAGCAAGCCCTCGCGCTCATACCACCCGAGAGGGGATATGGAGCTAGAAGGCAGGGTGACATTTAAAAGATGGAACAGGGGAAAAATAAATGAAAGCAGCTGAAGAAGTTACTATTTTAAATCTCTTATTTTTCCCCTTAAGAGCAAACTGCATTTTCAACAGTAATCTAGGAATCTGTCGTCACGTTTAGATCACCTCCTAGCGCTACCACATCCAGACTTCAAAGTAAATACTGAGCTCAAAACTTCCTGAGATGTTCTGTAGGTTTCCAAGTGATTGAGAAATTACCAAAGCATTACTGGAAAAATAAAAAGCGGAATGGGAAAGATGTGGTACAAGAAAAAGCTCACAATATTCTCTTCACTCCTGGAAAACAATTTCTTCTATTGAGAAACAAAATTCGTAAGCCGTGATGCCGTTTTACTTTTTGAAGCACACCACAGAGTAACCACAATGAGTCAAGTCAAATGTGTCCAGACTGTTCAGGGTTCTTTATCAGCAGAATCACGCACATGTTTTATTTCCTCAAGACTTACTCTTTGCTTTTCCATCAACTGTAAAAGCACAGGAGCTTAATAACATCTTAATAGACCTGACAAGGAACAGTAAACCACAAACTGTTTGGTCTTACATAGTATAATACTGTCCATTAAGGACACAGAAGTCTGACTTTTTACTATAAAAACCAGTATTTGGCCCTTGCTGTTAAAATACACACTTGTGCGTACTTTTGCAGAAGGGCTTTCAAATAAGAGGCACTACTGGATGTTCAAATCAGATTATTTTTAAGAGAAATATCTTACAGATATTTCATGTTTTCTTGTTTAAATTGGAGTACAGCAGTTATCTTGGTACCATGCTGTCATCACTAACATTAGCAGAAATTAATAAAAATATTTGCTTAAAAGCACACTAAGTTTTTATTCACTGAACTGTAAGTATCAGATACTGATAAGGTCGCAGGTGATTGCTTGGTTATTGTCAGAGACACAACCTTAGCAATTAGCAATGAGTATAGTTAAAAAAAGAAGTCAAATATTAACATCATCTCCAATGAATGTAACTAAAACATAAACAAACTGTACAAAATTTCCATGGAAAATACTTATCATGGCAAAACACGTAAGTACACTTGCAAAGTGCCTTCAATACAGCAAAATCTATTAGCTGTTATTAGCAGAGGGAAGCGAGATTACCCACATCAGACAAAATGGCTCCATGGCTGAACTGTTCTTTGCAGCACCTGTGGCTGTGACACCTAACAGAGAAACCTGTCCCCATCTCACTGCACTCTGTAATGCCAGGGACAACTCCACATGGTCATCACTTCTGCTAAATAACAGATTCCTTGAACACAGAAAGTTGAGACCGCTACCAGAACTTACTGTGAGCTATGTTGCTATTTTTGATCTTACAGGATAAAAATACATTACAGAAAAAAACAAACAACTGCATATAGGTGACTGATTTAAATATCTCTATCAGGTGTCCACCAAGCAAAAAGGAGAACTATAACACAGAAATGGAACTGTTTCCTCTGCAGCTGTTTCCCTAAGGATGCCTTTCTATTTGTGTTTTATTTCACAAGAATGGTCCGGGACCTTAGAGAATATCCATATTCTATAACTCTGCATAGTTATTTCTCTGAAAGTTAATGCATTTCTGAGATGGGAAGTTTCACCAGCAAGGCACAAAGCAATCAAGCCCATATATCCTTAATGATCTAATTTTGACTTATTTTTTAACATAACTTCTTTTGCTCCTTCTCTACAAAAACTAGTATCCGTAACATACTTCCACTATTAATAAAACTTCTGTTGTTATCATTATTCAAGGTTTGCTGAGGACACAGCCTCTTACAGCAGCAAATCATGTTAAATGGCTTTTGCGCGAAAACCGGCATTCCTTCACAAAGGTACCTGATGAACACAGGCTATGAACTTGACACTTCTTCACTGAACTCCTTTCCCACTATACTTTTGAGGTTGAAAACAAATAAAGAAGTTCATTAAGGTTCCAACAAGTATTCTTTGGTGGGCACATTTACTTTAGGAGTAACTGCACTGTCAGTTTGATGCGGCTTAGACATCCTCCTTACATTCACTGATTTTGAGGAAACTTCTTCACAGAAGATTCACAAGAGTCAAACCCAGTCTGACAGTATATGCTTTGGCATCAACTCCAATTCTTCTGGAGATCTCCTTGTCCAACTTTTTAGGCCCATTAAGCAAGTACAATTGCCATTGAGTAATAGAACAAAGTTTCAGCTTTCTCAAGACAAGACATACTTCCAACTGAAGATAACCAAAACCTTCTCTGTTTAACATTCACCAGAAGCCAGAATGTTCCATACAGCTGCCTTACAAACCCAATAAGGTTGGTTGCTACCACTGCCACAGTAAGACATACTCTAACTTATGAAGAGGTTGATCAACCACTTACTAATAGAAATATACCACATACTGAGTTTGAAATGAAACGTCGCTACAAGAAAGGTTTAGTCCCTAACTGGTTAGGTAGGTACCACACAAGGCTTTGGAAATGCCTACAACATAGAATTGTTTCTCTTCAAACCCAGCAGTAAGCCAGCTTTTACAGATATTCCACTGAAAAGATTTCAGCCATCCCAGGAGTAGTTTGAGCGATATGCAAGAATTATTTAATTCCTTTATGTTTGTCAGGTCTAACCATAGAAACCATGTAAGAGTTAACATGGAACTTTGCCTTTCCTTTCCCCTAAATGATACTGCTGCGATGAATTACTGAATTAGGGAACTCTCAGAATTTATGTGCTCATCAACCTGATCAATTTTGTACAAAATACAGACATGGATCTCAAGCTCTTTTCTGAAACAGATTTTGCCTTTCCAGACAGAGCAATGACTCAAGTGGATCCTGCCAGCAGTAAGAGAGCACAGTACATGTTTTACTTCCTTGGCCAAAATTTTATCCTGTCAATATATATGCAATATATACGAAGCACCAACAGATAACAGAATTTGTTTCAGATCAGGGTTTCAAAAAATTCTCTAAACATAGTATATTCTCATCATACAAGCCTACAGGACCCAAAGACCTCACAGTTCAATAAAGCATGCCTATAAGCAAAGCAGGTGAAACAAACACTTTACCGGGTTTAAACATCTTCCAAACAATCCAAGTTATTTTGCTTGATTTTCTTGTCTGGATCTTTTAGGGAGAAACAAATTTATATACACTATACAGTGTTTCAGCAATTCAAATATTACATATTTGATTCTATGATATTGTTACAACAGCCTGTTACTATCCTTACCAAAAACAATTTGCCTCTTCACATTTCACATACAAGCAGCACTGAAAAGGTAGGAGACCACATGAGCTCCATTCCCCAGACATTCCCTTTGGTCCACAGAAGACAGTTCAAGCATCTTCCATTACATTCCATTGTTATCAATAAGAATCTTCCATACATGTTTTTTCTTATATTAAATTACCTCCCAAGATCAATTGAAAGGCATTGTTTTAAAGACTTAAATTTAACATACTCTAGAACAGTATTACCTTATATCCAAGTGCATTAGCACCCCAAAACTCACAAGGCTGACGACATCCTATATATATCCTAATCATCTTATCCAGTAATAAAATACCACAGAAAAAGGTTTGCCAAAATAAAAATGGGAGTATTTATTATCTTTTCTACTGAAGCAATGCAGATCTTTTGAGATTATACATTGGTCTTT